>CAUYQV010128008.1:0-20976 GCA_963574575.1 Galagoides demidoff | reverse complement strand
CTTATTCCTCCTGTCTAATGGAAAAATTGTATCCTTCGACAAACGTCTTCCTGCTCTCCACCCCCATCCCCTGATAATCGCCATTCATGTCCCAGGCTTTCTTAGTTCAGCTCTATTGGATTCCACATGTAGGTGAGATCACACAGTACTTGCCTTTCTGTGTCTGGCTTATTGCACTAAACACAATGTCTTCCAGGTTCATCCACATTGTTGCAAATGACAGGATTTTCCCCTTTCTTAACACTGAATAGTATTCCACTATGCACATGTACTATATTTTCCGTATCCATTCATCTGTCATGGATTGGATAGGAAAAACAGGTTTTCTCCGTTTGGGGGCTATTTTGAGTAACTTTGTAATGAACTTGGGAAGGAAAATATGTCTTTGACACTTAAATTTCATTTTCTTCATTTTGTTTTCTTTTTTTTTTTCATTTTGTTTTCTTTATATCCTCCAGAGTGCTATTTTTCGATCATTTAGTAGTTTTATTTTCACTTTTTGAGGAATCTGTCTACTGTTTTCTGTATAGCTGCGTTTATTGACGTTTGCCCCAGCACACATCCTTTTTTTTTTTTTTTAAACCTATCTCTTCACTGTAGAAAATTTACTTCCATGTACACACCTACTTCCTTGGCAGTGTAGGGAATGTTACTATTTGGTTTCTCTGGTCAGTAATATATCCAGAACATAACAAAAGTTTCGTTACAATAAAGGAACAGAAGGGAATTAAGATCTTCTCTTACTGCTGTTGTTGTTGGCAGTCTATCAATGTGGCCTTTCAAACATCTATGGACTCACTTCCCTGGTGTGATACAAATCCTTTCTGTTTCCAACAAAACAAAACAAAATTACGAGCAAGTTTCCATATGGGATACTATTGTTAAAGGTTTTTTTTCCCCTACTCCTTCAAAGTTGGTTAGAATGTCATATGTCATATGTTTATTCTTCACATCACTGAGACCCAGAACCTGAAAGTCCTGGTATCAGATTTGGCGAGCCAGCCAGGAGAGAAGTCGAAATTCCGGTATCAATAACCTCAATTCTTTTTCAGTGTCCCCACTCTACTAATATGACTTTATCAATCTTGATTATAAATAAAAATTATAATGGTCCCATGGTAGTGCCAGAGTGATGACATTGTCATGGGTGATACCAGGTTTTCAGATTCTTGGTCTTGGTGACTTGAAGAATAAATCCACAGACCACAGATCAGTGGCAAGACAGAATTTATTTACAGAAAAGAATACAAGCACACTAAAGTTCCTGGTAGGGAGAGAAAATCCTAGTCGGGAGAGAAAAGCTCTCTCTGTTTCTCTCTGGATCAGGCTCTATTTAGCAGTATATATAGGTGCACGGGTTGAGTTCAGGAAATGAATGAAGGTGAATGAACGCATTAATGAATGGATACAGTTCCATCCACTGGGGAAAGGTGAATGAACGCATTAATGAATGGACACAGTTCCTTCCACTGGGGCAAGGTGAACGAATGTACTTATGAATGTACATAGATCATTCACAGAATTGAAGCCTAGGAAATTTACATGAAATTGACCCAGGCATAGGAAATGGGGGTTCCGTTTTTAGTCATAAATGTAAAGGGAAGGAGACACCAAGGTGCCAGTGTCTCCTCAGCAGCTGTCGGGTCCTTTTGGCTACTGGAGCCTCCGGTGGGGGAGGGAGCTTGCCTACGCTCCAGCCCGCTGGTTCCTCTGCCGGCTGCCACTGCACCAACACCGCTAAGGCGGAGGCAGTGGGTCCTCCACTTGCTTGGGTGAGCTGGCTGGGGGCCACCTGTCCTGTACCAATGGGCACATGGATGAATCTGGCCATTGGCATGCTCGAGCTGAGCCATGAAGGCAAGTCAGAAAGTGGTGAGAAGGTCGTTAGAAATGCGTTCTTATTTCTTAAAACAGCAAACAAAAGGAGGTGATAATCTCTTTGCTGGTTTGGATATTCATGTATGATGAGATATTTGGAGGTGTGGCAATCATCTGTGACCATGACAACAGCTAACAGACACTCCCAGAATGTTAAAGCTAAGATACGAAAAGAAGCTGTGAGCTACTCAACTGCAAACCTCAAAACTATTGCTATGAAATATACTAATTTTTGCAATGCTTGAGTCACTTTATTTAGGTATTTGTTTCCAACTGGTGAAAGCATCTGTTCTGTTCCACTGAGAAGTAAATAAAATCAACCAAAGTCAAACGACATATAAATAATGTCCTGGTGACTTTTAACTATCAGGGTTCTTTTCAATGATGTCAATATAGATAATTCCTTTTCATATTTACTTGCTAAGTACACTTAAATTGTTGCTTATTTAGAATTAAGAAATTGGATGTTTTGTTGAACTTGAAACTAATATAAAGAAATTAAAATCTGTACAATTATTTTGTACTTTTGTGTCATTAATGTGGTAAGAAAAAATTCTATTTCTCCTCACAGATTTTTTTTGGTATTTGATAAGAGGACTATTGGAAGCCTATTGCATTCCAAATTATTGAATATTGTCTTTAAAAATAGTTTGTTTCATTTTAAATTACATTCACAGATATTTTTCATGTGAATTTGGTAAGATTTTGTTTTGGGGAGAATTTACTTATTTTTTATTATCTTTTTTTTTCTTTGAGACATATTCTCACTCTGTTGCCCCAGTCTAGAGTGCTATGGCATCAGCTTAACTCATATCAACCTGTAACTCCTGGGCTTAAGTGATCTCCCTTCCTCAACCTCCCTAGTAGCTGGGACTACAGGCGTCCATCAGAATGCTCAGATAATTTTTCTAATTTTGGTAGAAATGGGGTTTCATATTTGCTCAAGCTGGTCTTGAACTCCTGAGCTCAAGCAATCCACTTACCTCAGCTTTCCAGAGTGCTAGGATTACAGGTGGGAGCCACTGCATGTGGCCTGCATTTAGTAAATTTCAAAACTGACTATTATCCTTAACTCTACATGAATTAGCTGTATGATAATACAGTAATACAATAAAATATTGTAACAATTCTCAATATTAAGTATTAAGACAAAATAATCATGTTATTTTAATAATATATAATATAATCATAAATTATATTAATAATTATATAATAAGTATAAATTAATTATATTATTTTCTTTAACTTACATGGAGAAATTATAAGATTTCTATCATCAATTTTTTTCATAAATATAATTACATTATTTTCTCTATACAGAGAAAATAAAAATATCCCACCACCAAATGTAAGGATGACCGTTCTAATGAAATCCAAATGTCTTTCCTTCTTATTTCATTTACTGCAAATATTTATTTTGACTTATTGGGAAAACATCATTACTTTTTTTTTTTTTTGCACAGTAATGATAATGAAGTACACTGATATTCTCCCAGTGCAAATTACTTACTTCATCTGTTACTTTCTTTATTTTCATTTCCATTCTGGTTGTCACTCACATCATTTTGTATCTCAAAATCCTTCAGATTTTTAATCTCAAATCCTAATTCACAGAGAGTATCTTCGTCATTTTGATTGTATGCCCTGATATAATCATGTGTGAATTTATTTTATGAATATATAAGTGCTTCTTTTTTAATATCTACATTAACGATGCAACATAATCTGTTTAGAAACAGCATCTTTTTAGCATAAAATAAAAATTTACTCAAAGAATAATATATATCTTAATAATTAAATGGTTCCAGTATAAAAAGTCTTTAGCCTACATTTGGCAAAACCTGAGACCATTTTTCTTTGAAACATATTCCAGTTCAATCCACCATTTGGGCCTAGACCAGGTTTGCATAATTATGCTGATAAAATCATTCCAGAGATGCTAATGAATGAAATGAGAATATATTTTTCTTTTCCAGATCAAGAGACGATTCTGTTGATAAAATCCTGGTAGTTGCCAGATTGAATCAGATCCATTGTCTTCCAACCCAATGTCCCATACAAAAAATTTTGCCGGTAATTTCATTTGACATAAAATGTAACTGCTTGGAATGAGACTCAGATACGATAAACTGGGTTGAAATATCATGTGGATTTTCACTGATTCAAAAGTCTTATCTACCTTTTAAAGGAATATGAAATCATTTCTGCTTAATTTTGGAAATTAGATGATGTGAGAGCTTGCTCTGCTCATTTTTATTCATTGTTTTTTGTGTATTTTTTTTTTATGTATTATTTATATCTATTGCTAGTGTTTACATTTTCTTCCCAACTATTTAGGCTCTTAACAAATGGCATCATTCTTATCCTTGACTATCATCTTTTTCTCAAAACAATAATTGTATTAAATAGCTATTTTTAGATGAAAGTATTGAGTTGAAAATTAGCTTGGGATATATGTGAATATATGACTGTATAAATAAATATATCTTGTTATCTATGCAGTTATAGTCGTTATTAGTTAAATTTTATTTATAGTGTTTTCATTTATTCTACAGCTTCACTGAATTTGTCTACTTTTCCTATCAGTTACCCAATAACATGGTGAATTTGTCAGTATCTTCTTGTATTTTTATGCTTTTCTCGTAGTTTGAAAATATAGTGTTAGATGAATAAAAATTGGAATGTTTGTAAAATCTAGCATACCGAATGGTCAGGTTGATATGTTTTAATATTCTTTATTACTAGTTTTTATTTTGTTTGCTCTTTCTTATAGCTATTATTAACTGCCTGACAATTTTCTTTTGCTAGTATTTGATTCAAGTATGGGTTCTATTCAATTTGTAAATTTTGTGTATTATTTTTAGGCATATTGTTTGCCTCTTTGTGCATAGCATACAACAGAGAGAGAGAGAGAGAGCTAATACAGCAGATTCAGCTTCGGAGGACTTTAAATTATCAATGTAACATCTCAGAAAAAACTGAATGTTTTTACTGAATGTCCCAGAGTTTTGTTGTAGGATTCTTACTTGACTTTTACAGTAGCAACTAAATGCATGCTCTTCATTGGTTATTTCTCCATTCCCCACTTCCCTGCTTGTATTGCAAACACCAAACTTACTAAATTATTGAATCATCATCTCCTTCTAGGAGAACTGAAATGAGAAATGAAATTCTCTAGTTTTTTTTGTGTTACCTAGAGAATGTATTCATATTCACATTTATTGTGCTTTTGACATAGTGGAGTTTATTTTCACTTTCATTTTCTCTTTGTAATTTCCAGATATTTATAATTTTCTTTATCACTTGGAATCCACAAAGGAACAACATATTTTATTTCAGAACTTACTTTTGTCTTTGTTTTATTCTGCCAAAGGAAAGGAAAGGAAGCTTGAAATTATCTATAGGTAGAAAATATTTTTGCAATACAAAAAAGAGAAAAAAATTATATATGTTACGTAAACCAGAGAAAGTTTTAAAAAAAGTAATTTGAGAATATGATTTGTTTGAAAAATAGTTGTAAATTGCTGAAGAACATTTTATTCTCAAGAATGTCCTTGGATCATTAAAAAATAGTTACAACTTCAAAATATTATGTATTCTATAACTTTGAAGGGGGAGTAAATTATAAAAACCAAATAAGTGTAACAAGAACAACTATCATTTATCAAGTACTTACAACAACAAAGATAGTATTCATAACATTTCAGACACCCCCCTCTCCTCCTCACCACAACCTTGGGAGTTGGTGCATCTCTACCTTACAGATAAGAATCTGAACTTTCTATAGATTCAGCAAATTCACCACAGAGAGAAAATATGTAAGTTATTCTCATAGACAGGGTGGCCATAAAGTACGTGCGAAACTTATTAGCTAAATAGTAGGAGATTTTAAGCCTGTTGGAAGACGATAAAGTTGAAGCTATTTTTATGAGGCTAAAGTTTTAAAAAATTGAAATATTCCATGCTGTTCTGTAACACATTGCTCCATATGATGATATCATAGTAATAATAAAAAGACTCTAATTAACAGAAGCATCTTTGTAAACTTTTGAGTAATATTGTGACATTTCAATAGAATTTTCATTGCTACATAAAGAAGCTTCTCCATCTAGACTCTACATGCATTTGACTCTAGATGTATTTTCTACATACAGAGGGTCCCAAAAATGTATCAATATTTTAAGAAATGGAGAAACTGTATTAAAATTGTAATAATTTATATGGTAACTTTGTTATTCTGTATATTGTATCTTGTATCTCTTGTAATTGTTGGCATGAAACATGACTCGAGTATTACAATTTTAATACAGTTTTTTCCTTTGTGAAAATGTGTATGCATTTTAGGCTACCCTCTGTAGATATATTTGTATTTTTCATGTATACATGTATTTTGCAAATATTTTATGTACCAAAATATGTTCTGCTTCTTGATGGACTCTTCAGGAGTAAATAGGCTGAATCCTGTTCCTGAATATGATAAATGTTTTTAATATGTTTCTTTGAGTTATTCAAACTCTGTATACCTTAGTGAAAGTACTATAAAATATAAGCAAATACTTTAAAAATGAAATAGCAATAACATTTCAGAACAAAAAGTAATACGGTGACTCAAATAACACATAGAACATATCTAATCTCACCATTTGTTTAGCAACTTTTGCTTTGGACTTTTCCTATTTCATGGTCTCATCTTTTCTCCTCATGAACCTAACACCGTCTCTGGATTTTTCACAAAGTTGTTGTAAAGGTCAAATGAAATCAGGGAAAAATGTTTTAAAACTGTCATCTGCTATTTAAAGGAAAATAAGAGTATTACTGTTCATAAAGTAACCATTTAGAGGAATCCTTCATTTATAGTCGCCACTAATGTTTCTCTGATGGAATGTTTTGCCTTAGCCACTTAAACTATGTCCACCATAGATAACCTTTACCATCCTGACTTTTTATGGGGGCCAAATAATAAAATCTGTGTCCATCATTTTGTTAACATTATATAAAATAAAAAAATCCCCAAAGCACCGACCTTGCCTTTATTTCCTGATGTTTGTTGTATGAAAATGTGCCACTGGCCAGATTCTGTGCCCATGGGCATTCTGTTAAAATGTTTGATGAGTTTAGTGTTAACATGAAAGATCCCTTTGGTCTCCTAACCTTAGAAGTTCAGTAACTGCTTCACCTGCAATGACCTTATCCTTCAATAATCTACTCTCTGGTCGTGCCCTAGTTCTTAACATTTCCGGCAACCACATTTCTTTCTTAACATCAACATGAACCTTCACACTTTCCAACCATCACTTTGTATCTTTTTAATCAAGACGTGCATTATTTTAGAATTCCCAGAACATTTTTTTATTCTACCAGAACCTTCTCTAATCCCTTGACCTACAGCTATCTGTCAACTCCATTCAGACTTTATTTCCTTGGTTTCTATAACCTGTCATTACAGTCACTCTGTTGCTGCATGAACTTAGAGTTTTCCTCTTTCCTTTGGCCTCTGCATTTCCGTACCTGAAAAAAAGCCCCCACTTTGATGCAGCTTCATCGTTTACCTGTTCTATGCCCTCATCTGAGTAAGTCTCACTAGTTAAAGAAAACCATGCATAGTCACTGACTGATCTCGTTTTTACCTCGTGACAAGTAACTCTAATTTGCTTCCTGCTCAGAGATCCCACTCAAGGTTTCTTATGTGTTGATTCTGCAATTTTGAACTCAAGGACTGTATCATGTTTCTTTCTTTCTTTCTAGAAAGAGTCTCACTTTGTCACCCTTGGTAGAGGGTCGTGACCTCATAGCTCACAGCAACTCAAACCCCTTAAGCGACTCTCTTGCCTCAGCCTCCCAAATAGCTGGTATAAGAGGTGCCCTCCACAACGCTCGACTATTTTAAAGACAAGATCTCATTTGGGCTCAGGCTGGTCTCAAACCTATGAGCCCAGACAATCCACCCGCCTCGACCTCCTAAGTGTTGGGGTTACAGGTGTGAGCCACCGCACCCAGCCCACGTCTTATTCTTTCTTCTCAAATATTGTTTTAAACTTAAAAATTATAATGAACCAGAAGTACAGTATACCAGTTTTCCATGATCTATCTATATATCTACTGTGTTTTAAAAATTAATCTTATTTCAAAATATCAGGGGAACAAGTATTCTTGTTACATAGATGAATTGTATAATGTTGAAGTCAGGGCTTTCAACATGCCTGTACCAGAGTATGATACGTGGTACCCAATGGGCAAGACTATTCCTCACTCCCCTCCCAGAGTCTTCATTTCCAATGTCCTTTATACCACTTTCGATCTCAGGTGCTCATAGTTTAGCTCCCTCTTATTGGTGAGAAAATGTGTTTGTTTTTCCATTCCTGAGATAGTTCACTTATGAAAATAATCTCCTATTCCATCCAAGTTGCTGCAATTACGTTATTTCATTCCTTTTTATGGCTGAGGAGTACTCAATGGTGTTTGCGTACCACATTCTCTTTATATCTGCATTTCTGCTCTCTGGTTTTCAACTGGGTTTTAAGTTTGTCATCCGTGTTATAAGTATGGCCAAAAGCCAACCAAATCCTCAACCTATACAATTAAATTATCCCCTCTCAAACCATTTTGTTGTATACTGTTTTGGTATTTTTAATTTTGTGAAGTGATTATTAGTCAGAAAAACTCAGTTCAGAATAAATTTCAAAGTATTTTTGACTCCACATCTTCTTTATCACCCAATACATCCCCTCCCACTTTGTTGTAAAACTCTCTCACAGTTGTATATATTTGTTGAATCCAACATTTCTCCTCCAATTCTCTCTTGTACTCAGTCATGTCATCTAACACAATTGTAAAGTTCCCAAAGAAATTTGCTTTTTAAATCTGCTGAACAATTATTTTCCCTTGTTCTGAGTTATCAGAAGCAATTGGCAGAGATTATCATTCACTTCTCAGAAACATTTTTTTCTCTTGACTTGGTGTGCAAGACCCATGTCACATTAATTATCCTCCCATCTCACCTTTCAGTCATGTTTGCTAATTCCTCTTCTCCATTTGCCATGAACAGAGCTTATTCTTGAGCCCCCGTCTACTCCCTATTTATAAATAACTCTCTTACTGATCTTATCCAGTTTCATAGCCTTAAAAACCATGTCAGTGTTGAAAACTGTATTTTTTCCTCTGTCTGGATCTTTTATCTGATACATGCTTGCTCAAAACACACATTTTCATTCCTTAGAGTCATCACAGACTCAGCATGTTTAACCTGGGCTTTGATTTCTACTCTCCCCTAAACTGACTTCTTTCTCACGTGTCCCCAATGAGTCAAAATCAATTCAGTTCTTTCTATTACTCAGCCCCAAACCTTGGAGTTTTCTGGACTCATCTCTTTCTCTCCCATTCCATATTAATAGCAAAAGCTAACGGTGATTATTACGTGAAACACACAGTCACGTAATGCAAGGCATTTTCATAGCTATCTAAGGTAGGTAACATAGTCACATGTTTTTGTAGATAAGGAATCCTGAAAAGTTTAAGTAGCCCTTGGTGATATAGTAGAAATAGGTGACTGTGGCATTTAAACCAACGTAGTCTCGCTCCAGAGTACATACTCTTAACTATGCTATTATACTTTCAAAATGTACTTACAATCAATCAGTTTCATAGTCACTGACTTATTCTGAGTTACCCCTGTCTCTTAATTTCATAGTCACTGTTCTGAGTTACCTCTGTCTCTTAATTGCAGCTTTTCAGGCACCACGGTCTTCTTATCTTACAGGTCCTGCCAGAACAGCCTCCTCTCCATGCCTCCTCATCTCACTCTCTAACTTCCCTCAGGTCTGTTCAAGTGTTACCATATTAAAGGATTTGGCCCTGTTCATCCTACAGAAAAAAACACCAGTGTCTTTCTCCCCATTACTTGGCCTTGGTTTCCTCACAGCTGAAGGATCTCTTAGATCCTGGTGGATTTGTATCTTTTCTTCCCCCTCTGTTTTAATCTTAGAGGTGTGACAGATAGAAGTAGATATGTAAAATTATTTATTGAGTAAATTAGTCATCTATGCATATGCTGAAAATATTCTAAATTGTCCAGACACTTTGTAGTTAAGTTGAACTAAGCTAAAATCCATACGGCATATTCTTTTTTTTCAAAGGGAATTGTAAAAATTATTCGCTCACAGAGTGATAATTTGATGTGAAAATGTCTAGAAATATTTTGTCATATCCAATTCACAGGCAGAGAATAAGTCTTCCACACCAATCTCAAGTCTGGAATTAGACACCTTCCGAGTTATCCTAAGCTGATTTGCTGGCTATACTCCCGACACTGGAAGACTCAATCCTCTACCCTGGGTTGGCTGTGGTAGAGTTGTGCTCTTGTATTCCCTAAAATGAGCTGTCTCCAGAGAAGGGTGTATCTATCAAGATGATCTGCTGGAGTGTAAAAATAAAACATTAAAGTGGATAATACTTAAACATTGAGAAAATTAATGTCACTGTAATTTAATATATGGATAAATATTGATGTTCTCATTCCATGCTATGAAAATGGGAAGATTGTCCCACCTGGAACACAATGTTCCATCCACAAGGGAAGGGCAGTAGTTTCAACTGGGGAAAGTGGTAATCTTACTTATTTCATTGTCCCCTAAAAAGTTGTCATGCATGCTACATACCTATTCCAGGTTTAGTAAATTTTCATAAAGTAGTATTTCATTGTAACTAAAGTAAATCTGATAAAAGGGACAAGCAGCTGAAAATATCCCTGCAAAGGACCATGCACTGAAGATATTTATAATAGTATAAGCAGAAGTCAACAAGAAATGATATGGCAGACATATTTCTTAGTCAAAGCATAAAAACTTTGTCAATAAATATGGAATGAAACAAAGGTCAGGATACAAAATTTCAAGGGAAGGTGACAAAAATAGAAATAATCAGAAAACTTGAAAATTCTCATCCTATTGTGTGTTATCCATTGAGAGAGTAAATAGTGACAATGTTTAACCATATTTGTAAGCAAACTGTTAAGAATTAAATACTAAATACTAAAAAGTGTCAATTTTTATTTTATTGAGAGTAGTAAGTGAAGACTGAGGGTGTTGTGAAAATAATGAATGATATAAAATAAAATGTCAACTCATGGAGCATTATTTTTAATAACATTTCATCTTTTAATTTTTAATTAAATTTAGATATTTTTAATATCCATTAGATATTTTATGAAATACATATCAGTATAGCAGTACAAGTATATAAACTATAAATGATAGTACACATATTTGGAATATGTGCTCAAAAAATTTACTAACAGAGGTGTATAATTCAAATGGTTGCAGCCATTATTGTAGTTTGGCCGGCCCAGGCTGGATTCGAACCCGCCACCTTGGGTGTACGTGGCTGGTGCCTTAGCCACTTGAGCCACAGGCGCCAAGCCAAGGCTCAAAATCTATGTATAGCATTCATATAATTCTCAACCGCTCATGGATTTCTTTTATTCAAGCAATTGATTAATTGGATAAATATTTAAACTCCATTACACAGACTTGCACTATTCAGAAAAAAAATGAATGATTGCATTAATTCAAGAAAGCACATATTAAAAATGAGAATTTTGAGAATGTTTTATCTATTTTACAATATGTGGTGAAGTTAGAATTTGTCATATTACATAAACATAAGACTAGGACCCCCTAATATTATGTGAAGAACAAAGATAAAAATGCGATATTTTCACATAGCAGTTATATCACTGTTTATGAATGAATAAACTCATATAGATTTTCAAGTCTAAAATTTTATTTTTATAATCAATTGGTATATTTAATGTAAAAATACTGTATAATTTATATTATACAACATTAATCACTAAATACTAATGAATGCTTACATTAATGTGAACTATTTTGCTCTTGATTGTAGAAAATGTAAACATTTTAATATAATACAACTGTGTCTCTAAGATATTAAAATATTTTTCTTGAAATATGCAATTTGCATTAAGTTTGAATTGGATAATAGGGCATATTTAAAAAGATATTTTAATGAACTCAAGAAAATCAGCTAAATTTTGTGTCCCATTCACAGTTCAGTATTTAAAATTAATATAAAATGTGTTTTTGAGAAAAATTTTGTCCATATGTTTTCTTTTAAAAGTTAATAGTATATTAAAAGGAACCCCCCAAATAGCTAACAATAAATCATGCTGTCATGTTACCATATTGTATTCAAATAAGATAAACTCTTTAAACTTCCCAATTAGAGTTAGCATATTTAGTATCATGTTTGAGAGGAATAAAATTTTTAAATTTAATTTTTTAAGTGGGAGGAATGGTACAGAGATGAAATTGCACATTTTAAATATCAAACTCTTTAGGAATACAACTCTGTAAGTTGCCTGCCTTTGAGACTGTAACAACTGGTTAACTCACAGAGGTGATCAACATAAGGAAACAGACCTACAGTACTGATACGGCATGTGGTGCATCCAGCCTCTGAAAATTAGGGCACCTCAAGGAGGCAGTCAACTGTGGAGGTTCTACTGCTTAGAAAAATTTTTATAGCATGTTAACATATATAGTGTTTAAACTACGATTTCAATTTTGGGGTAGGAAATACTTCCAATTTCTCACAGAATATGATTTTGATTTTGATGTTTGGGGATTCCAGGAAAGAATCCTTTAGGAAAAACAAAGTCCCTCCTGAGAACTTGTGGAATTGTATGAAACCTACTATTTTTTTTCTTCCTTTGATATAGAAACTGAAACGTAAAAGAGAATGACAGAAAAGTAAAGAAAGAAAGTGCCAGTCTTTAGAAATTGCTTCAAATAGAGAAAAGTGCATAATAGGTCTATTTCCAACTCCTAAGCTCAACTGGTATTTCAATTAAATATGAAGTAGTCAAGGAGGGTAATAGAATAAATAGAAGATAATGAAAAGACCAAGAGCTCTTGATGTAATCACCCTCAGTTTAGAATGCAGATAATGAAGGGAGCTCACTGATGGGAAACCCCAGTGCAAAGCATCCAGGCATTAATATTTATCATGTTCAAGAGAAGTTCAACAATGGAACTAACATGAAAGTAGGGTGAAAATTATAATACCTTCGAGATACAAATTGCTTTTCTGTAAAAATGTTTGCATTATCTAATAATCAGGAGCAATTATAATTCACACAGCTGTAAGCATTTGACCCTCAGAGAAAACTTCTTAATGAAAAGACAATGCTGTGATTTGGGAATAAGGCTCCTCCCACGTCTAAGTCAGCTAAGCCAGTCAGTCTCTCTTCCAAAGCATCTGTCTCCACAGTCTGTCTGTCCGTGCCGTATGCAGTACACTGTAGTCCCATTTTGGTGAAATGATAACATAACTCAACATCCATATTAAAATAATCTCCCTTAGTCCTAGTCTTGGGTTTACACCAGCAACCACTGTCACAACTTAAGTTCTATTTCCTACAACAAACACATG
This sequence comes from Galagoides demidoff, assembly GCA_963574575.1. NCBI lineage: Eukaryota > Metazoa > Chordata > Mammalia > Primates > Galagidae > Galagoides > Galagoides demidoff. The sequence goes on along the minus strand of CAUYQV010128008.1, from coordinate 7,650 downwards.
TGATACTGGCATCCCTGATGAAAATAACACATACTAATAAGACTAGCTACAGGCTAGCCCAAACTTGTTAACTACCTATTGCCTTCCAGTTAAGTTTATGATCCCAGCTTCTAATTTTTTCCGGCAAGGTGCTACCCAATCGTTCTCCAGACTGTTTAAGACTCATCACACTTAAAGCTCAGCCCTCTTCCCAGAGCATCCTTCTGATTGTCTCCCCAGGACCCAGATGACCTCTTCAACGCACCAGACCTTCACAAATGTAGAGGTGAAAGAAGAATGCAAGAAAAAGATTTTTTTTTATACAGTCTAAAAATACCTTTATCAAAATGTGTATTTATATTGCTGTTGTGTATTTAATTTATGTTCTCCAATATGTTGATATTCCTCTGTCTACTAGTGAAATCCCCTCCCATTGACCTTAGATCACATGTGAAGTTTCTGAACAGGCAGCTTCAGAAATTTACAACAGGAAGTATAGAAAGCTTTGATATACAGAAAGATTCTATGTATTTGAAAGAGCACTAAAATCAGTCATCATAAACTTTCTGAAGTCTTAAAAATTTGCATTTTATATAACTTCATATATTTTATATAATTAAAGCAGGTAAAATTATAATGTATATAATGAAATTACTTAAAAATATATTGAGAACTCTTTTGATTAATCATATTTTTATAAGGATTACACTTTTGATTTCTTGGTAGTAAGATAAAAACTAAAGCAACTTACAGACCTGTGTTTTCTTCTCCAAACACAGGCTATTGACTTTAAGAGAGCACAGTCACAGTTTTTAAAAAATTACTTTTCAGAGAAATGTATGTAATCAAGGTAAGAATCTGTTTCAAACCTGCATAGAACACAGACCCATGAGCACACGTAGTCCTATTCCCAAACTTCATAAGCCATCAGTCAGTACAGATGGATGCTAATGGACCCTCAAAAGACAGTCCTGTGGGAGTCTGGGCAGATGTGCTGAGCTATATAGTACTGGCTTATTTGTAGTAGCATTTAAAGAGCTTTTTTTTTTTTTTAATTTGCATCTCTAAATAAAAGTAATATTTTACTAAAATTCATTTCCTTCTGCTTACTCCTCTATGGACATAGAAAACTTCATTTCTGTCCTAATTACTCCATGTATGACTCATTTCTATAATCAGATCACCCTTGTACTTCCCCTCTCTAAGCTAAACAAATCTAATTCACTTAGTATCTCTATTTGCCAGAAGGTTAATTATCTTTGTTTCTCTCCTCTGACCATCTCCTATTTTTCCAGCTTTTTTTAAAGGTCAGTATCTAAAACTTGACTCAATTATAGAAATCTGGTTGATACAGTGAAGTAGAAAGATTTCTTCTGCTTTTTCCATTATTTTTAATACTTACCAGTATCTGATTAGATTATATTTTATAATGGCATTTCACTGTAGATTTCATCATGGCCATGCCGTTATTACTAATTCTTCTTTTTTTTTAACCTTGTATAGACAGCATTCCCTCCCCCCAATTTTTGTCTTCTCAATTCATTTCTACATCATCCATGCTGTGACTCTGACAGTATCACTTATCCTTGCCTCTCTCCTCTCCAATCTCTTTCCACCATCAAATTTCTTTAAAGTAGCATCAGTTACCCCCATTCTGCAGGCAGGCATTCCTTGTTAACGTTTACACCAAGTCTAAGGTCTGGCAAGGTGGAAGGTGTTTCCTATTCCATCCCTAGACTGAAGGTGAGATGTGTGTGCTGAGTTATAAGGCCCTGCAGATTTCCTTCAGGGTGTCTGACATCTTGGTTTCTGTGCACTACCTCGGGAGAAGAGTTGTCTGGAACCACATATTAAATATACAAACACTAACAAAAGCTGAAGAGCAAAAATTAAAAAAAAAAAAAAAGATCTGTGCACAATTTTTGTGATATTTGCCACCACAGATATGCAAACATGTCTTGCTCTATCAGCATTTATAACACTTTAAGTTCTATGGAATTATCTTCCTTGCCCTGATCTAAACACAAATGAGGCAATTCATCATTTTATCTTTATAGCCTGATAGCCTTGAGTCCTGTGCTAATACTAAGATATTCAATACATCTTTCTTAGTGGAATAAATACATACATTAATTAACATAATACTGTGAAAATATTAAACTAATATATTTTAAATATTTTCATAATTCAGGTTTCTCTGCAGTTCTTCAGCCATGTCTGAATCAGAACTTTCATCTATCCCATAAAAGGTGGAATCCTAAATGTTATCTCAAAAAAAGAACATGAAAGCGGTGATCCAGTGAAATTAACTATCGTGCAGAGAAGGAGGAGGAGGAAGAAGATGGGCAATCAGATTCCAGGCTATGAATCCTCATCTAGGTTGTAACCTCACAGAGTAAGGACCGCTAACTGCCAAATGTCCCCAAATAGAGAAAAAGGTTGAATGGAGCTAGATTTTTACCTTCCCATTAGGCAATCTGGACCACCTTAAAAAAAGTCTTATACCTACAAAATTGTAGAAGATAAATGATCCTTAGTTTGTTTAGATTCAGAGAGAGGCTTAAGAATATTACTTAGGCACACACATCAAATTGTAAGTGCTCTGCACAGATAGTTTAGAGACAATTAAGTCCATTGTAGTGAGAGTGGGCATTGACCCCATTACAAAGGCTAATATCTAAAAGCCCTAAGTTGGGCGGCACCTGTGGCTCAGGGAGTAGGGTGCCGACCCCATAGACTGAGAGTGGCGGTTCAAACCCAGCCCCAGCCAAACTGCAAAAAAAATAACTGGCATTGTGATGTGCACCTGTAGTCCCAGTGATACCAGAATTTTGTCTTCTCTCCTGGCTGGCTTACCAACTCTGATACTGGACGTTCAGGTTCTTGGTCTTGGAGATTCGATGAATGAATCGATAGACCACAGGATCAGTAGTAAGACAGAATTTATTTACAGAAAAGAATAGAAAAACACTAAAGTTTCTAGTAGGGAGAGAAAACCCAAGTCAGGAAAGAAAAGTTCTCTCCATTTTTCTCTCTCTGTCTCTCTCCGTTTAGTGGTATATAGAGGTGCATGGCTTGAGGCCAAGAAATGAATGGATACAGTTCCATCCACTGGGGAAGGTGACTGAAAGTATTAATGAATGGACATAGTTCCAACCACTGGGGGAAGGGGAATGAATGTACTAATGAATGGACATAGTAAATTCACAGAATTGAGGCCTAGGAAACTTACATGAAATTGACCCAGGCATAGGAAATGGGGGTTCCATTTTTAGTCATAAATGTAAAGGGAAGGAGACACCAAGGTGCCGGTGTCTCCCTAGCAGTTGTCCAGTCCCTTTGGCTACAGGAGCCTCTAGTAGGGGAGGGAGGCTCCCCACCCTTGCCTACGCTCCAGCCTGCTGGTTCCTCTGCCGGCTGCCTCTGCACAAACACTGCTAAGGCAGAGGTGGCAGGTCCTCCAGCCCCACTTGGCTGAGCTGGCTGGGGCGCCACCTGTCCTGTATCACCAGCTGCTAAGGAGGCTGAGGCAAGAGAATTGCCTAAGCCCAAGAGCTGGAGGTTACTGTGAGCTGTGATGTCACTGCACTCTACCCAGGGTGATAGAAAAATAAAATAAAATAAAATAAAAACATAAAAGGCCTAGGTCAACTACTGAAAAAAGGCCCAGAATTCAATAGCCCAGTACAAATCATGTGGGACCAGAACCACGATGGGGGTCAGCTGATACCAGAGAAGGTGGCACCAAGACAGGCCACCTCCTCCCTGCATCTGTTGCTGTTGTGGTGAATGGAGGAATTCGAGGGACACAGAAGGGAAGACCCTGGCAGGTGCTGTCTCCTCACCGTGGACTTCTGGCAAGTCAATTCCTCCAGTACATCCTTGATTGGTCTGTTTCCAAAACCTGTTCATGATTGGTCTGTCTTCAAGACCTGAATAATCATTGGACAACTGATGGTAACTCACAAGGACCTGCCACTATATAAGCCCCTAAGCAGAGAGCCCAAACACAGAGACCTCCAAGAGAGAGGGCAGGAGAGGAAGGAGGTTTGATTCTTTGTGAGAGCTGTAACACTTGTATTACTGTTGATCCTGCTCTGTAAGAAGGTTTGAGTCTTTGTAAGAGCTGTAACACTTGTATTATTAAATAAAATCTAACCTACTGCTGATCCTGTGGTCCGCCGTTTCATTCTCTGAACCACCAAGACCAAAAGCCTGGAACTCTGGTATTAGAGCCATGGTAGGAGTGAAGCCATGGTAGGTCCGAGTCATAGTGGGGGCAGAGGCATGGTCTGACCCAGCAGGTGTTATTATGGTAGGGTGACCAGACGTCCCACTTTTGGCGAGACAGTCCCACTTTTTAACAATTTGTCCCACGTCCTGTGGCATTTTAAAAAGTCCCGATTTTTGGAAAGAAAGCATGAATGGGTGGGAGAACAGGAAGGGAATATACGGTTTTTGGCTGCCATGTGGCTATTTTGCCAGAATATGAATTTTATATTATTTTTGTTAATTTTATAATGTTAAACTGTAATAACAACAAATAATTGTTTGCATTCTTGTCAGGCCTTGCCCTGCCCCATCCCCTGCCCCCCCCCCCCCCCGGCCATGTTGTCCCACTTTACAAATGTTAAAATCTGGTCACAGTATATCATGGAAAGAGTGCAGATGAGCTGGCCCAGCCACAACTTGCAGAGGCCATCCCAAGTATGTAATTTAGAGCTGAGGTGCATTGTTCCATCACGATGAAGGTATACAAGCAGTTTTATACATACCAGCTATAATGAGGAGCAGAATCCCTGGAATGCTAGACACTTTCCAGTCTTTAACAGATAAAGATAACAATCATGTGCCTGCTTGGCATTGGGGCAGATGCATGGGAGTTTTTGCCCCTTCACAAAATCTGTGTATTCATAGTAACCTGCATTCAGAGTCAGCATCAAAACTTTCCCACAACATCCAGATATAAAGTATTCACTCAGTGTCCTGCTTACTTGGTGTTAACGTCTGTATCCTCCCTGAATAGATTTTCTAATCATATTGATTTCCTCATTGCTTTGCAGTTTCCCGGGCCTGTGCCTTTCTGCACGAATCACCTTGTCTTTCTGACTTTGTCTAGTCCCACTACTACTGGTCTTTACCTGGCATCTACTTTCTCGGTTCCAGCAGACCTTCCCTCTCTTTCTCCATGCTGGGATTTCAGAGCTGCACATTCAGCTCTTAATTAAACCTATCTTGCTTGTTACTCTTTATTAGACTTGGTTGAGCAATTAGACTTTGAATTTCTTAGGGAAAGTATACAATGTTTCTACTGATTAAATAATCCTGCCACACCTAGTGGAAAGTCTGATTAGTGAGTATATTATCTAGAAGCTTATGGCCTACTTTGTGTCCTTAATGTGTTTTGTGATGTCATTTTATTATCATACATTTTAATTGCACATTAGTGATTAATTTCCTTGCCAATTTTAGTTTTATTATTGATTTCCTACCTTGCATGTAGAATTGTTTAGACAAAAGCGTGTTTTTAGCTCATTTGCTTCTTGTTTTTATATATTGCTATGTGGCCACCTATTCAAAATACCCATGTTTCATATTTCCAAATACATTAAAACATGTTTAAAATATTGTCAAGGAAATAAAAGGCATGGAATCAGAAGAACAATGAATAAATACCTTAATTTATCTGAGCTTCATAGAAACCTCTTAAAAGTATTAAGAAAAATCTATTTCCCACTTGAGACTAAGCAAATTAAAACATATATGTAAGTATATTCAAACCATGAAGAACTATAACAAATATTTTAATCTCTGAAAAATCAGATATTTAAAATTGCTATTATTACAACTATTTGAATATATCCTAAAATTTTTCTAAACAATTTAAAACAATGTATTATGTCACATTTTGATATTTCTGTAGATTTCAATAGTTCATTAAATTGATTCATCATTTTATTATTTTGTTCATTGTAGTAGGACTTTTAAGGGTTTAAATTTAGGATGGCAACTGTAGTGATATCTTTTAAACTGTTCTAAGGAGCAAATTTTCTAGGTAAATTTCAACAAACTAATGTCACTTACATATATAAATGTGTTTATCAGAGTCACCACTTTGCTACCACTATATCTGAGTATTTAATTTTACTATTCTTCTATGTCTTTCTTTGAAATAAAAGGCCTAAATGAGATAGAGAAGAAAAGGATGACAGAAGATGTTGGATAACAGGAGTGAGAGTAAAGTCAGGTGATTTTTTTGTTTTTGTTTTTGTTTTTTTGAGACAGTTTCACTCTGTCACCCTCGGTAGAGTGCTGTGGCATCATAGCTCACAGCAACCTCAAACTCTTGGGCTTAAGTGATTCTCTTGCCTCAGCCTCTCAAGCAGCTGAGACTACAGGCAACCACCACAATGCCCGTCTATTTTTTGTTGCAGTTGTCATTGTTGTTTAGCTAGCTCTGACTAGGTTCAAACCCGCCAGCCTCGGTGTATGTGGCTGGTGCCATAACTACTGTGCTATAGGTACCAAGCCATAAAGTCAGGTTTAAATTAAAATGTGGCCTGTGTTCTAAGAGAAGGCACATTTGAACATTACAGAGAGGTGGGAAAAGCGCCAGTAAAACCACCATTGCCTCCTGTATGGGACATAAAAGACTGTGTGTACAAAGACAAGTGTGCTTATGCTTGTGTACATGCACAAGACCATTTCACAATTTCTTTGTCCCCATATATCCAATATGTCCCTTTTGTATTCAAATTGAGAGCCCAGGGAGATCACTGACTGAGTCCTATGTGACTGATCACCCCCTCACCCCCAGTGAACCACTGTTTCTGGAAAAATCTTACCCTACAGGTACCTGGCATCTCAAGTTTGATTTACAGATTTCCATTCGATAAATATCTTTGTCCATGTATAGCTGTATCAAGAAAGGGGAACTTTGGAAAATACAGGATTCATTACATAATTCTTGGCATGTTCATTTTGGTTTATATCATCTCTGTACTATATACTTTTCATGATGTAGCATTTTTTAAGTCAAAACTAGATATTTTTATGCTGTTTGTAGAATACAAAAAAGAAGAATTCAGTATTAAGGGCAATTATAAAATTTAATTACAATTTCTATCTGGTTATTACATTCCAGATCAATATGACAGCAGCCAGGAAGCACAGGAGGTAATCTATTCACTAACGAACTGTAAATGAAGTTCTGTGATTTATTATATTTTCAGAATTTAATGTGCACATAAATATTTCAATTTTCTCATTTCAAACGTATTCAGAAACATTCTAACAGTTAGTTAGATAACACCAGAGTCATGAGGTCTGAGGTTTTAAAATTAAATTATGCTAAATGGAAGTAATCAGTATTAAATGGTTATTTTACTTATAATGTATCGTAATTTATATTTTACTCATATAGGCTTTCCCCAGGAATGTTCTGTCTTATTCTTTCTCTAGATTCAAATTCTACAAATCCAGGGTAAGCGAACTTTTTATGCCTATAATTTCCAAAACACTCTTTTTTTTTGTTTGTTTGTTTTTTTGAGATGGAGCCTCAAGCTATCCCCCTGGGTAGAGTGCCATGGCTTCACAGCTCATAGCAACCTCCAACTCCTGGGCTCAAGCGAGTCTCCTGCCTCCGCCTCCCAAGTAGCTGGGACCACAGGC
>CAUYQV010128001.1:0-11542 GCA_963574575.1 Galagoides demidoff | reverse complement strand
AGTAGAATGTGAACGTTTTAAAACAACAACTGAGAAAATGACATGAAGGCTGTGTTGACCAGTTTGATGGAAGTATTTCGGATTGCATGTGAAAACCCCACACTGTACCCCAGAAGTGCATTAATGTACATAGTTACCATTTAATAAAAAAAAAGTCACATATTTTTAAGTCAAAGTGGTCATAAAAGGTAAAGAGTATAAAATAATAATATAAGCACTTATTTGTTAGAAAACTATAACTTAGTTTGATGAAATGTTTCAAATTGTATGTGAAAACACCACACTGTACCCCAGAAATGCATTAATGTACATAGTTACCATTCAATAAAAAAAAAGAAAGAAAACTATAAGTTGTTGTTATTTTGAATATATATAAAATACATACTAAAAAAATGTAGGAAATATGTACAACCATCATGTACGTGCTCTAATAAAGAGCTATCTCAACACATATTTATTGAACATTATTCACATAATCCATTTTGTGAAAGAAATACACATCAGCCTCAAGAAACAAATGATGAAATATAATTTAGGACATAAAAACGACAGACTGGCTCAGCACCTGTGACTCAAGTGGCTAAGGTGCCAGCCACATACACCTAAGGTGAAGGGTTTGAATCCAGCCCCGGCCAGCCAAACAACAATGGTGCCTGCAACCAAAAAAACCCAAAAAAACAAAAAACATAGCCAGGCATTGTGGCGGGCACCTGAGGTCCCAGCTACTTGGGAGGCGGAGGCAGGAGACTCACTTGAGCCCTGGAGTTGGGAGGTTGCTGTGAGTTGTGATGCCATGGCACTCTACCTAGGGGGACAGTTTGAGGCTCTGTCTCAAAATAAATAAATAAATAAATAAAAATGACAGAGTATTACTCAGCTTCTAAAACTCAGGAAATCTTCTAACATCTCTAATAAAGATAAATGTTAACTTTACGGTAAATGAAATGGTCTTTCAAAAGTTATCTTTAAATTACACAAATAATCCACACAAACATAATATCCATTCACCAGTAAATATGAGTTAAACTGAAGACAGTTTTAGTAGGCCTGGGGCAGTGGTTCATGGCTACAGTCCTAGCACTCTGGGAGACCAAGTCAGGTACTTTGTGTGAGCTCAGGACCAGTCTAAGCCAGTGCATTACCTATCTTCAAAAAAAATAGATTGGCATTGTGTTGGATACCTGTCGTCCCAGCGACAGAAGAGGCTGAGGAAATGCAATCAGTTGAACCCAAATGTTTGAGGTTCCTGTGACCTATAATACCACTCCACTCTACTGAGGGTGACAAAGTTAGACTCTGTTCCCCCCACCCACAAAAAGATTTCTCATATATATTCACCTATAGGCTATAATAACCATTGGCCAGCAACCAAGAGAAAATGTACTATTCCTAAACCAAATATAAGAAACATGTAGACAAACAGAAAGAAAATGAGATTCCCCCTAGACTAGGGTGACCAGATTTTAACATCTGTCACTCTCGGTAGTGTGGCGTGGTATTATAGGTCACATTAAGGTGGGACAACATGGCTGGGGGGCGGGGCAGGGGACTGGGCAGGGCAGGGCCTGACAACAATGCAAACTTTGATAAGCAGTTCTCCATAATCACTTCTCAGCAATTATTTATTACAGTTTAACATTATAAAATTAACAAAAATAATATAAAACTCATATTCTGGTGAAATAGCCACATGGCAGCTGAAAACCGTATATTCCCTTCTTGTTCTCCAGCCCTTACATGTATTCTTTCCAAAAATTGGGAGTTTTGTAAAACACCGCGGTACACAGGACAAATTGTTGAAAAGTGGGACTGTGCCACCAAAATCGGGACATCTGGTCACCCTACCCTAGACATGTGGTTGATTTATATTTAACTCTGGTCCTCAATGTCTTAAAGTATACAGAGTTGAATAATGTCATGCAAAATTATAATACAAAAAGTCCCAAGGTGACTCGAAGATAAAAAAAGTGATTATTATATTTTAGATTTTGAATCTCTTTATTTTCCCACAGAATATGATAGAAAATCTTATAATGAATATTTTGTAAATAATGATACATTTACCTACAAATTCCCATTTCCTTATTGATGTATGGATAAGCAAATTCTTTCCCATGTATATCTGGCAAATTTTGGTATACCATGTATAGGCAAAAAGTAGAAATGAAACGGACTGAGGTGAGGGTGATGTACTTTAAAAATTTAAAAGTGAGGCCGCATCTGTGGCTCAGTGAGTAGGGCACTAGCCCCATATACCGAGGGTGTCAGATTTGAACCGTCCCCAGCCAAACTGCAACAAAAAATAGCCAGTGTTCTGGTGGGAGCCTGTATTCTCAGCTACTCAGGAGGCTGAGGCAACAGAATCATCGCCTTAGGCCCAGGAGTTGGAGGTTGCTGTAAGCTGTGACATCATAGCCCATAAAATGAGACTCTCTCTGTTTAAAAAAAAAAAAAATTAAAAAGATGCATGACCGGTGGCTCATGTCTGTAATCCTAACATTCTAGGATGCTGAACTAGGTAGGGAACTCACTAACACTTTTCAAAGAACTGTAAATGGGCAATGAGCATTTCAAAGGATGCCTAAAGTCCTAATTCTTAGGGCAATGTGAAGCAAAATCACCATGGAATGTTACATCATACTCACAGTGAACCCTAAAAAATGTGTGTCAGGGATACATAGAAATTAGAAACTTTTAGCAAAGTTGATGGAGAAAAATGTTGCAGACTCTATTAAAATGATTGGAGGTTTCTCAGAAAACTAAAATTTAAAGTTATTATTTGGCTCTGCGTATTTCATGCAGTGGCCGGGACACTGGCCACATGCAATGGGACTGGTGGGTTCAAACCCAGCCAGGGCTAGCCAAACAACAATTACAACTGCAAGAAAAACCTAGCCTGGCATTGTGGCAGGGGCCTGTAGTTCTAGCTACTCGGGAGGCTGAGAGAAAAGAATTACTTAAACAGAAGAGTTGGAGGTTGCTGTGAGTTGTGACTCTACGGCACTCTACCGAGGTGTAGAGTGACACTGTCACAAAAATAAATAAATAATACATGTTATGGTTTCATCCATCAATCTCACGTCTGGGTATATTTCCTAACTATGCACTGCAGATCGTGGAAGATACACATCCTCACTCACATTCATCACAGCATTATTCATAAAAGCCAAGACATGGCCGGGTGCAGTCACTCATACATCCAATCCCAGCATTTTAGGAGGATGAGGCAGGAGGATAACTTGACCACAGGAGTTCAAGACCAGACTAAGCAACAGTGAGACCCCCATCTCTACTAAAAGAACGGTAAGATAGCCTGGAGGTCGGAAGGCTGAAGCAGGATTGCTTGAACCCACATGTTAGAATTTGTTCTAAGCTGGGATGATAGATGCTATAGTATTCTACCACTGCCAACAGTTCGTCTCCATCTCACACAAAAGTTCTCTTTTCTAGAAAACTACAATGTCCCATTATGACTGTGGACTGAACCAAAGCAAGTATTTTTTCTTTTTTTTTTTGAAATGAAGTTTTACTTTGTCACCCTTGGTAGAATGCTATGTCACAGCTCACAGCAACCTCAAATTCATGGGCTTAAGTGATTTTTTTGCCTCAGCCTCCTAAGTAGCTGGGACTACAGGCTCCAGCCTCAAGACTGGGCTATTATTTTTGATGTTGTCGTTGTAGTTATCATTGTTGTTTAGCAGACCTGGGGCGAGTTCAAACCCACCCCCCCCCCCCAGGTGCCCTAACCATTGAATGACAGGCAGTGAGCCTGGCTATTTTTGGGTAATATTAGTTAACATTTTGTTGGATGAGAGCAGGTATACTGAATATTTTATGCACCACCTTTCAATAAAATTTCATGGAAAATGTATGATTTATTAAAATGAGATACTTATCAGAAAATGTTAATAAGCATTTGAAAACCATAAAGATAATTTTTATTATGTTATTTTATTTATTTATTTTTTGAGATAGAGCCTCAAGTTGTCCCCCTGGGTAGAGTGCAGTCGTATCACAGCTCACAGCAACCTCCAACTCCTGGGCTCAAGCGAGTCTCCTGCCTCTGCTTCCCAACTAACTGGGACCACAGGCACCCACCACAACGCCTGGCCATTTTTTGGTTGCAGCCATCATTGTTTGGCGGGCCCAGGCTGGATTCAAACCCACCACCTTAGGTGTATGTGGCCGGCACCTTAGCCACTTGAGCCACAAGCACCGAGCCTATGAAGTTATTAATATATAATTATTTTTCCAAATCTGAAAAGGTTTAACTTACCCTTTATAAACAATCAAAAAACATTTATAAATATTAAAAATATTAACTTTGTAAAATATGATAAGTCACACTATTTAAAATAAGCATTTGGGCAAAATTAAGATATCATTTAGATACAGTTTGAGGAAAGTGACGACAATCTTGCTGATTTCTGTTTCCCGGAGTAAAGTAGAAATTTCAACTTTATTTTGAAAAATAAACTTTCTTTGAAAAGAATTTTCAAGAAATTTTATTTTTATTATTCATTTATTTCAGACAGAGCCTGAAGCTGTCCCCCTGGGTAGAGTGCCATGGCATCACAGCTCACAGCAACCTCCAACTCCTGGGGAAAGAGATTCTCTTGGCTTAGCTTCTCAAGTAGCTGGGATGACAGGCACTCATCACAACATCCAGCTATTTTTTTTTTTCTTTCTTGGATGTATTTGTCATTCTTGTTTCGCTGGCCTGGGCTGGATTCCAAACCAGGAGGTCTGGTATATGTGGCTGGTACTTTAGCCACTTGAGCTACAGGTGCCAAGCCGTATTTGTTTTTTTTTTTTTTTTTATTATTATTTACTTTTTTTGAGACAGAGTTGCTCTATGTTTCCTTCTGTTAGAGTGTGGTGGCATCACAGGTCACAGCAACCTCAAAGTCCTTGGACTAAGTGATTCTCTGGCCTCAACCTCCCAAGTAGCTGCGACTAAGGTGCCACCAGGATGCCCAGTCATTTTCCTGTTGCAGTTCTTCCTGTTGTTCAGCTGGCAGGGCTGGACTACAACCCCCTCACATCTCTGTGCATGTGGCTGGCACTGTATCCATGACCCTTTTAATAAATCTGGAATTCCTACTCATTCTCTAAATTACTTGCTACATAAATTGAAACTCTAACACATAGTTCTGAATATTTAAATCTAAAATTACAGAAAATTGAATGCAGAATAAAATGGAATGTGAAAACAGACATAGAGACAGTAAAACATAGATACAGTAGAATACAAGTCCCGTCTTGGCTCAGTGTCTGTGGCTCAAGTGGCTAAGGTACCAGCCACATACAACTAAGATGGTGGGTTCGAATCTAGCCTGGGCATGCCAAAACAACAATGATGGCTGCAACCAAAAAATAGCCAGGCATCGTGGCGGGTGCCTGTGGTCCCAGCTATTCAGGAGGCAGAGGCAGGAGACTCATTTGAGCACAGGAGTTGGAGGTTTCTGTGAGCTGTGATGCCACAGCAACCTACCCAGGGGGATAGCTTGAGGCCCTGTCTCAAAAAAAAAAAAAAAAAGTCCCGTCTTCATGTATTCCTCCCAAGGGAGCCATCTATAGGGAAAAATGCTTCAGGGAGAGCCCAGCACACAGACTCACACCTGTCATCTCACCTACTTTGAGGCTGAGGTGCAAGGATCAGTTCAGTCCAGCAGTTTGACACTAGGCTAGGCAATACAGTGAGTGGCCATCTCACAATAGGTGATGTTACAAGAAGTTTAGAATCCAAGGAGGAGGTTGTGAAATCCTCCTAATGCCCTTAAGAAGGGTCACTCAGAGAAGGGTGACCCTCATTCACTTAGCAAACTAGAGGATCCCTGGTCTGGGTTACTGATTGGAGAATGGCCTACTCACCTTTGTTTCATCAAGAATTCTGAAGGGGGCGGTGCCTGTGGCTCAAAGGAGTAGGGCACTAGCCCCATATGCTGGAGGTGGCAGGTTCAAAGCTAGCCCTGGCCAAAGAAAAAAAACAAAAAAAACCCTGCAAAACAAAGAAGAAGAATTCTGAAGGGACAATGAGGGAGTGGTGCTATCCATTCAGAGATCTGGAGGAAAATGTTCACTCATGACCATGGGGACAGGCCTACAGACATGGGCACTTTGTGTGTGTATATATATGTATGGACTATTTTTTTGTGTGTATATGTATTTGCGTGTGAATATATATATACAATGTTTGTGTCTATGTGTACATATACGCACATATATACACACACATATTAGAACCTCCATAGTGAGCCATCTCCCTACATTGATCATCTCCTCAATTTGACTTAATTTTCATAGAACAGACATGCACCACATGTGTGTTTTGGTACAGCAGGCCTGGTTCCTTATGGTAATCACCTCTGTATGTTGACAAGTTTGTTACAGTCCCTTGAGTGGTCAACTTGCAGAGGTTCTGCTGCCTGCATGTCTGTGTGTGTGTATGAATAAGCATATTCTAAGCCAGAGACAGCTATAAAATAAGAATTATATTGTAGCAACAGAGACACTAATACATCCTCAGGAATACTCTAAACTCCTGAATGACATAATATTATTGAGCCTATAGCTCAAGTGGCTAAGGTGCCAGCCACATACACCAGAGCTGGTGGGTTCGAATCCAGCCCAGGTCTGCCAAACAACAACAACTACATCTACAACCAAAAAATGGCCAGGCATTATGGTGGGTGCCTGTAGTCCCAGCTACTTGGGAGTCTGAGGAAAAAGAATTGCTTAAGCCTAGCAGTTGGAGGTTGCTGTGATCTGTCATTCCATGGCACTCTCTACCCAGAGTGACAGCTTGAGACTCTGTCTCAAAACAAAAAAAAAAAAAGAAAAAAAAAGTGTAACCATCAGATTTGGGGGATCATACCTCTAATCCAAACCCTTGGGGAGGCCGGGGCAAACAGACTTCTTGAGCTCAAGAGCTCGGGACCACCCTGAGCAAGAGGGAGATACCAACTCTACTAAAAATTGCAAAACTAGGTAAACATGGTGGAGGGAATCTATTATTCCCAGCTACTCAAGATCCTTTGACGTGAAGTGTTTAAAGTTCTGAAGGTATAATGCTATTACACATGACGTTACCTCAAAAAGAAAACCCCAAAATGAATTGTAGGGAATAGATACCTTTAAACATACTAAGGTTGGCAAAGGCTGGGTGCTGTGGCCCAGGCCTATAATCCTAGCATTGTGGGAGACCGAGGTGGGTGGATTGCTTGAACTCACAAGTTTGAGACCAGCCTAAGGAAAAGCAAAATCCTGTCTCTATTAAAAATAGAAAAACTGAGATAAGAGTATCTCTTGAGCCTGAGATGGAGCCTACTGTGAGCTATGACACCACTGCACTATAAACAGGGTGACAGCTTGAGACTCTGTCTCCAAAAAAAATGGTTGGCAAATTACTGCACATAGAAATTAAATTCTTGGCTCAGCACCTGTGGTTCAAGTGGCTAAGGCACCAGCCACATACACCTAAGATGGTGGGTTAGAATCCAGCCGGGCCTGCCAAACAACAATGATGCCTTCAACCAAAAAATGGCCGGGCGCTGTGGCAGGTGCCCGTGGTCCCAGCTACTTGGGAGGCGGAGTCAGGAGACTCGCTTGAGCCCAGGAGTTGGAGGTTGCTGTGAACTGTGATGCCATGGCACCCTACTGAGGGGGACAGCTTGAGGCTCTGTCTCAAAAAAAAAAAAAAAAAGAAATTAAATTCTTTTACACAATCCATATAAAAACAGAATTTTGAGGCTAAAGAACATTAGACTTGTCTTGGCCTGTGGCTCAAGCAGCTAAGTCATCAGCCACATACACCAGAACTGGCATACACCAGGGCTGGAGGGTTTGAATCCAACCCAGGCCTACTAAACAACAACAACTGCAACCAAAAACTAGCCGGTGTTGTGGGGGTGCGGGGCACCTGTGGTCCCTGCTACTTGGGAGGGTGAGGCAAGATAATCGTTTCAGCCCAGGAGTTTGAGGTTACTGTGAGCTATAATGCCATGGCACTCTACCCAGGGGGACAGCTTGAGGCTCTGTCTCAAAAAAAAAAAAAAGAAATTAAATTCTTTTACACAGTCCATATAAAAACAGAATTTTGAGGCTAAAGAACATTAGACTTGTCTTGGCCTGTGGCTCAAGCAGCTAAGTCATCAGTCACATACACCAGAACTGGCATACACCAGGGCTGGAGGGTTTGAATCCAACCCAGGCCTACCAAACAACAACAACTGCAACCAAAAAATAGCCAGTGTTATGGGGGGGGCACCTGTGGTCCCTGTTACTTGGGAGGGTGAGGCAAGATAATCGTTTCAGCCCAGGAGTTTGAGGTTACTGTGAGCTATAATGCTATGGCACTCTACCCAGGGGGACAGCTTGAGGCTCTGTCTCAAAAAAAAAAAAAAAGAAAAGTACATTAGACTTTCTTCTTACATTTGGAGAGATTCTTAGTGTTCTGCTAAAATCACTATAATTTCTTCAGAAACTTATTTGAAATCTTCATAGCGTAAAAAAACATACAGCATAAAACATACAAAACCTATTTTTGGTGTTCCTGGGATTTCTGAAACAAATACTAACATTACCACCTCACTCACATATTTTGGATATGATGCTAAGGAAAAAGAAACTTTGGTGGTGGTGCCTGTAGCTCAGTAGATAGTTTCAGCAGGTTGAACACAACCTGAGCCAGCTAAAACAACAATGACAACTGCAACAAACAAAATAGATAAGAGTTCTCCTGGGTGCCTATGGTCTTAGCTACTCAGGAGGCTGAGGCAAGAGAATCACTTAAACCCAAGGGTGTGACATTGCGGTAAGCTGTGATGCCATTGCACTCTATCCAGGGAGACAGCTCGAGACTGTCTCAAAAAAAAAAAAAAAAAAAAAAAAAGAAAAGTAAGGAAAACTTCTATTCAGAAATAGTCTCATGGCTCGCTGCCTGTGGCTCAAGCAGCTAAGGCACCAGCCACATACACCCGAGGTGGTGGGTTAGAATCCAGCCTGGGCCACCAAAACAACAATGATGGCTGCAACCAAAAAATATCTGGGTGTTGTGGCAGACACCTGTGGTCCCAGCTACTTGGGAGGCTGAGGCAGGAGACTCACTTGAGCCAAGGAGTTGGAGGTTGCTATGAGCTGTATGAGCTGTGATGCCACAGCACTCTACCAAGGGGGATAGCCTGAGGCTCTGTCTCAAAAAAAAAATTAATTAAAACAGAAATAGTCTCATTCTGTTG
Organism: Galagoides demidoff; assembly: GCA_963574575.1. Taxonomy (NCBI): domain Eukaryota; kingdom Metazoa; phylum Chordata; class Mammalia; order Primates; family Galagidae; genus Galagoides; species Galagoides demidoff. Next base: position 2,303 of record CAUYQV010128001.1, on the reverse strand, counting down.
ATCAGGCTACAGCTTCCTAAAATCAGACTAACTGATAGAAACCTCAAACTCCTAGGAGGGTTCAAGCAATTCTCCAGCCTCATCCTCACCAACAGCATCCTGGGACAACACGCAACCACTACAATGCTTGGATACTTTCTCTATTTTTAGTAGAGATAGGGTGTCAGTCTTGTTTAGGTTGGTCTCACAATCCTAAGCTCAAGCAATAGTCCCACCTTGGGTCCCAGAGAGCTAGGATTAGTGGTGTGAGACACCACACCCTGCCTAAAGAATATTAAAAAAAATTTCACAGGAATACTAAAAAATACACACACAGTTCGTGTCCTTAAAAGCAGTGGAAGAGCAGTCACATCCTGTACTCACATGTAAGCCATAGGAAGTTCTTGCTGTAACCTAAAAGCACTATCCACCTTCTGGAAATTAAAACCAAGAACAGGCATAGTGGCTCACTATATATGTAGCAGTCTGGGAGCCAGAGGGGAGGACTGCTTCAGCTCACAAGTTCAAAATTAGCCTAAGTAAGTATGAGAACTTCCCTGTACCAAAAAAATAAAAACAACATGAGCCAGACAATGTGGAGAAACCTGTAGTCGCGGCTATTTGGTGGCTGAGATAGAAAAATCACTCGACGCCAGTAGTTTAAGGTTGCTCTGAGCTAGGCTGATGTCATGGCACTCTAGTGTGAGGCAAGGGAGTGAGACTCTTTATCAATAAGAAAATAACAATTAAAAAATAATAAAAACAGGAAGAGAGATACCTTGATGTAAGAACAAGGGAAAGAAACCCAGGCTTCTCAGAAATCATTTCCAATGAAGCTGAGCTTCCCTAATCACACTGTATTGTTTGGTTTCCTCCTATAACTTGGACCTCTGACCAGTGTTACCTGCTTCACTCACTCCAACCTACCTGGGTGCTTGACTAGTGTCTGCTGTGTCTTCACTTTCCATGGTTCTTTGCTTTGCTCCAAACAGGTGATGAGGTCTGGCTTAGAGACAGCAAGACCTGTTTTAGTAGGAAAAAAATTGGGATTCTTCAATTGGCAATCTAATGCCTTGGTGAAGTAGAGAAAAGGACATTTTAGAAGATGCTGAAATAATAATCCCAAACAGATTTCCCTGCAGAAACTTCACATTCTTTAAAAGCATTGAAAATTGGAATATTCCTAACTCCTCCACTACCAAAACTACTGAAATAAAATTCGGTGCAAGAAATCAGACTTAAAGGTATGAGTAACAATCTAGGCCATGAAATTTCTGAAGTTTCCATTAATCTAGTGAAGGATATAAATCAGCTCAAAAGGGTAAGATTAATGCCAAAATAAAACAACTCCAATTTTTCTTTATTATACCAAGATATCCTAAAGTTTTCCATAGAAACAAGAACCTGATACTCAGTCAATAAATAAACTGAGTAAAAACCTTCTACAAAGAGAGAATATCAATTGTTGAATGTAGACCTGGAACTGTGTATATAAGTTGTCCTCACCTAGGAAGACCAGGTTTCTGTAGGTCTCTAACATGACTTCCTGATACAAATGCTGCTGAGCAGGGTCCAGGCAGGCCCACTCCTCCATAGAGAATTCAATAGCCACGTCCTTGAATGTCAACACTCCCTGAAAAACCAACATATGTACCAAGAAAACACGGGCATATACAATTTCACTTTTTTTTTTGAGACAGAGTCTTAAGCTGTCACTCTGGATAAAGTGCTATGGCGTCTCCCCGCAACCTTAAACACTTGGGCTTTAACGATTTTCTTTCTTTCTCAGCCCAACAAGTAGCTGGGGCTACAGGGGCTAACCATACACCCAGCTGTTTTTTGTTAAAGTTGTCATTGTTGTTTAGCTGGCCTGGGCCAGGTTCGAACCTGCCAGCCTTGATATATTTGTCTGGCATGGTAACCACTGAGCTACGGGTGCCAAGCCTCCAATGTTGATTTTTAAGTGGCATTATTGTTCTTAGGACTTTATATATACCTACTGCTTGTTGTATACATTTAAGCAAATGCAAGGGAGTCAGTTGTACTAAACCAGCAGATGTGTGTAAACCTGTTAGCTTATGTGCTTAATTGATATGAAATGGCCAACATAGTCCAATAGCATTCTGTTGTTTTGTCCAGCTACAGCTTGTCAGTTTTTCTCCATGTCTATCTTCCAATTTTACTTTTAGTTCCTAGTTTAGCTCCATAAAAATTGGCTTACTTAATAGCCAATTATTTGGCTAGGTGCCTGTGGCTCAAGTGGCTAAGGCACCAGCCACATACACCTAAAGTAGCGGGTTCAAATCCAGCCTGAGCCCACCAAA
>CAUYQV010127992.1:0-25995 GCA_963574575.1 Galagoides demidoff | reverse complement strand
AAACCAGAGAAGTAACAGGGAGGGGGGAGGGGAGGGGGAGAGGAGGGGGGAGGGGAGGGGGGAGGGGAGGGGAGGGGAGGGGGAGGGGAGGGGGAGGGGAGGGGAGGGGAGAGGAGGAGGGAGGAGGGGGGAGGGCTCTCACTGAATGGGCTGGGGTAGGGATGTTTGGCACACCTTTTGTGTGGGGGACAGAACTGTAAGAGGGACTCTACCTAACAGAATCAAATATTTTAACCTGGTTGGTTAAACCCTCACATTTACATGAAATAAATTTACTTTTTGGAAAAAAAAAAATAAACCAGAAAGGTGAATAAATATACTTTAAAATGCTATTCACATCAAAGTGGTTAAATTGTTAAAGCTTTTATTTTTTAATGCACAAACTTCAATCAGTTATAAAATTTTCTAGTGGGAAATAACTTCTTTCCTAAAACTAGATTCCTCCCGATAATGCTTCTCATCTGATGCAGCGAGCGAGTGGGTCAGGGCCGTGAGCACACACATCTGCCACCCCACACCTCCTACTTCACTCCAAATCCTTTTAAGTGGCAGGAAAAAGAAATCTTTTACAGACTAAATTCTGACAGCACGGGGAGAATGGAGGTGACCTTGAGAAGTTCTGAAATTATGAGGAATTGGTGAAAGATAGAAAGCAGATGGGATTAAAGCGACAAGAATTGAGGAAACCACAGCCCAGCTTGTGCACAAGGAAAATCCTGCTAGGAGGAGAAGATTAGCTAAGAAGAAAACCCAAGCCCAGTGCACCAACTGCGAGAGAGGAAGGAAGTCCTTCAGCAGCCACCAGGGCCACTAAACAGCTCAATGCAGAGCTGAGGAATTAGGTGCCAGCGACGCCTTCTTCAACTAAGAGTAAACCCATACAGCTACCGATGTGGTACATCCAGTTCTTCATCTTTAGGTATAAACAGACACGGAAGAACACCAGACATTTGGGAGAAAACCATTTATATAAAAAAGAAGTAAGAGGAAGAGCCAGAACATTGACCCCAGAGAAATGATGGAGAAATGAACCGCTGAGCTTCCTAACATCTTCCAAAGGATTCAAAATGAGGTTGAACCATAAAATAAGAATAGACTACAATGAAAAAGAAACAGAGAATGAGCAAGAAGTCTCTGTGCATTATGAAAATAAAGTAATGGGAGAATAGGATAGAAGCGTGAGCACCGTAATGGACAAATTGGTGATCTAAAACGGAAGTCAGCACATTTTTTTCTGTGAAAAGTTGGATTTTAAATACCTGTGGGTTTCCGGACTATGTTGTCTCTGTCACACTACTCAGCTCTGCCGTGATGTGGGAAAGCGGTCATTGACGGTAGGCAAGCAAGGGAGGGTGGCCTTTATTTCTAAAAATAGATGGGAGGCTAGAATTGGCCCATGGACTGTAGTTTAGTAACCCGTGATCTATAAAATAAAATCCAGAAAATATTCCAAGACATAGAGCAAAAAATGCAGAAAATATGAAAATACGATAAAGGACTAAAAGACATCGAAGCTCATGTTAGGAGTTTCAACATATCAATTAGCTTTGTTTCTCCTGTATTTAGCTGTCCTGAAGCTTTTTAGCTAGATCGGGTCCCACTTATTTACTTTTATTGTTGCCGCAATCGCCAATGGGGTCTTCTTCATAAATTCTTTTCCCAGGTGGATACCATCAAGTATTTATCTCACATTTACTTTTAGAGATTTTATCATTTCGTGTCTTATATTTAAATCCTTTATCCAGCATGGATTAATTTTTGTAAGTGGTGAGAGGAGCAGATCTTGTTTTAGTCTTTTACATGGGGACTAACTAGTAGATTAACAACTACTAGCTCACGCGAAAGAAAAACACAATGAAATTCAAGCAGCAGGGAGGGGAGGAGGGGGTTTGGTAAGCTCTCATTTAATGGGTACGATGTAGTGGTTTATGGCTCACCTCCTGGGTGCAGGACTCAGTTATAACTTGGACTTTATCTCACAAACAGAAACAATGACATGGACCTTCATATTAATCAGAAAAAAAACTCAATACAGCTGGTGTGATGAATTGATAATTAAAATAAATTATTGCTAATGAGTAAGATTAAAACAGAGCATATGCTAGTAAAAGGATGAGACAAAAATCAACAAAATGGCACAAACAGTGCATAATTCTAAAAAATTCTCAGAAATAAAATAATTGAATCTAAAGAAACAAATGCAAATTTATCATATTTTGGACAAAGACACATTTTTACATACAAAGCCTCCACAGTACCGTGTAAGAGAAATGTCAATAGACAGCATGCATCTACCCCAGGCGAGTCTAGTTCCTGAGTCTAGCTCTTTCTGTGTCCTCGCTACTAGTTGAAGTGCTTTTATAATTATTGATTTCTTTCTTATTATAAAAATCCATGTTAATTGCAAAAAGAAATTAAAATACATTTTTAGAAAGAAAAACAACTCTATAATTTCTTTATTGAGAAATCACCCAAATAAAAATTCTTCAATTAGCATTTTAAAAAATGAGCTATGGTACTATCAGAAGAAGTCTCCATACTAGCACTTAGGTCTGCATCTCCTGAACTACACCCAGGGGCCGTGGGAATGAACTTGGCCTGAATAAAGCTGGATGCCTGAGGAGGGCTGATACAGGCTCCTGAAGACCTGTCCACACCCTGATCCCTGGAAGCCATAAATGTAATCTTGTTTGGAAGCAGAGTCTGTGCAGATACTGTGTTTCCCCGAAAATAAGACACTGTCTTATATTTATTTTTTCTCAAGAAGACACACTAGGGCTTATTTTCAGGGGATGTCTTATTTTTATTAAGCATAATACAACAATCTACATTTATTCAAATACGGTTAAGTCATCTTTTCCTGGAACCTGACAGGGGAGCCGACCTTGCTGGTGGGGCTGGCGCTAGTGATGCGTGAACTCTTTTCCCCTAGCCATTTGCACGTGTACAATAGGATGCCTGTGACCTAGGTTACCACACACGCACCCACACAAGTGCAAATGTGGAGAGAGGAGCTGTGGCAGATAAAAGGTATTCCAGTCTTCCTTACTGCTCTGCACCAAAATGTACAGCATGGCTATGCAGCGTATCCCACACCCATCACTAGGTCTTATTATTGGGGTAGGGCTTTTTGGATAGGTCTTATTTTCGGGGAAACACGGTATGCTTACATTAAACATCCTGAGATAAGGCAATCAACAACATAAGTATCCTTAAAAGAGAAAGGGAGATTAGATATCAAGAGACACTCAGAAGAGGAGAAGGTGATGTGAAGATGCAGAGATTGTGGTGCTGAGGGATGCCAAGGAAGCAGAGGAACTCTGGTGGCCACCAGACGCCAGAGAAAGCACACAGAGTTCTCTCCTGTGCCCTCCGAGGGAGCCTGGCCCTGCTGGCACTGTGACCGCAGACTTCTGGCGTCCAGCATTCATGGAGATTAAATGTCTGTTGTTGTAAGTCATCAGGTTTGTTGTAATTTGTCACAGTGACCCTTTACACACACATCATACATAAATACATATTCTACGTAAATCTGTGTAACTCCCTGTGTCTGTGGCTGGAGCAGTGGTTCACTGGTGCTGGATGACAATGATCTGGCAACTAATATTGTATTGTCCGATTTTTATTCCTAAAGTTATACGGAAGGACACAGTCATGTATGATTATCACTTCATAAACTAAACCACATTTTAACATGACAAGTATTTATAAAGGGCAATTCTTAAACTCAAATACGTGTAAACTTGTGAAAAACTATCATTCTTAGTGTCATTGTGTAACGGAGCTGATAGGAATCACAGGTGGGTCCTCGTCCACAGATGGGAATTTGGGCCCACTGGCTCTGTTGGCCCCAATCCCTATGCACAGGCTTACTTACCTGCTTTAACCCCATTCTACTCACATCCCAGCCAGCTCCTGAAGGAATTTTGCAGAAATTCTAGAACTCTTCTCTTTCCATTTTTCCTTAAATCAGGTTTGGATAATGGAAACCAGTCAAGGACTGTCACTATGTAAGTTCTCAGAAACCAAGGGCCATCAGAAAGAAGACCCTTCTAACATTTTGAATGCAAAAAAATCTCTTTTCATTACTATGTCTAAGGTAGAACCTTCACGAGTTTAAAGATTAATGGAAAGAGAGAAAAAAAATAGCATCAAGAATTAAAAATGGGATAAAGAGGAGTGTAGAGAAGATAAAGATGGTGCACAGGTGACCCTCGAACAATACCAGTTAGAAGGGCATGAATCGTTTGCACTCAGACTTTCTTCTGCCTCTTCCACCCTGAGACAGCAACACCAAACCCTCCTCCTCCTCCTCCTGCTCAGCCTGCTCTACATGGAGACAGAGACAGACGTCCTTATGGTGATCCATTTCCACTCAATAAGTAGGAAATACACTTTCCTTATGCTTTGCTTAATGCTATTTTCTTATCTTTAACTTACTATAAGAATACAGTATGTAATACACCGAACATACAAAATATGTGTCCACAGACTGTTCATGTTATCTGTAAGGCTTGTGGTCAACAACAGACTATTAGTAGTTGAGTTTGGGGGGCTGTCAAAAGTTACATGTGGATTTTCTACCGAGTGAGACATGGGTGTCCCCAACATGCACCTTGTTCAAGGGTCAGTAGTATTGCAGTAAGGACAAAAGGTGGATGTCATCACGTAGATGTTTGTCTCAGAACCAAACAGCATCCAGGTCTTGAACTAAATTAACCTTGGTGGGACAGATAAGATTAAAAAGTGAAATTATTAACTGCCTGTATACTTCAGGCTAGAAGTCTCACTATTCCCCCACGTGTTTCTGACAGTTATCATAAAGCCAGGGGATAGATTCAAAACTAAGCCTCAACTCTGACAACCCGACCTCTCCCTTCTCTTCTCTAAAGATAGAGCAAACACACAAGGTCTTTCTGGGGGGAAAAAATTAAACACTTGCAATACCCTTTGAAGGAGAAGTACCTCTTGAGGCCACGTCGTTCTCCTCAGTGCCACCTCTTATACCTTTCAACCCCCCCCCAATATTCCTTCAAAAATTCTTAGCTTACCCTGAAGTCACAAGCAAGAAACTCTGGTTATGAGTTAAATATCAAAGCAGATGAGTAAATTGTGATTTGAGAAAGGAGACTTGAGGAAATCGTTTCTGCCTTTGAGAATTTGCCAGTTTGCTTCTCTGTTGTCATGGCCTTCAAAGATGATGCTTCTAGAACTTTAAAAATAAAGGACTAGAAAGGATTTGAAATTGAACCCCCCCCCCCTTTTTTTACATTGGAAAAACTGAAGTTCAGAGGTGCTGTGTGATCAGTATCACACTGTTCCACCCCAATCTCTGTTTCTCTGTTCCAGGAATTTGGAACGCAGAAAGTTAAAGAACAAGGAAAGAACCACTGACTCCAAAAGGCTTTGCCTTGTTAAGTAATTTAAGACAAAATATTAAATTACATTGTCATTTAATTGATCTACCTCTTTCAAAACCGAAAATATCTAGTTACCCTTATTCAAGAAGGCAAAGATACAATTACGATCTTAGCCTGCTGCCTCTCATTCTAGGAACAATTTAACAATTATGAGACTGTTTTCCAGTAGTACACCGATTATTGCAACGATGTTGCCAATTTGCCAAATATCATTCTTACATGTTTGCAACGGTGTCAATCAAATCCAGGTGAAAAGTGCTTTCATTAAAAGCTTGGCTTAGGGTCTCCAATCATGGTTAAAGTTTGGAAAAAAAAAATCTTGGGCCAATTGCCAATTGGGGACTGGAATGGAGTCAGACTGAGTAGGTTTGAGGCCCCAGTTTGGCAGTTTCATCTTTTTTTTTTTTTCTCCTTAGTTTTATTTTTACTTTTTAATTCTTCAAAGGCAATTGGACTTTGACATTAGGGCTAATGCTGGTAAGATCTGCGTGTACCTTTCCTTCCTCAATTTCTGTTTTATTGATTGTAAATTTTACTCCTCCCCTCTCTATAGAGCCGTGGGTAATTCCAAGCACTGGGGCTGGGTTAATAGGATGGGAGCATTTCTTACGAGCTAATACGGCACGGACCATGAGTACTTTCTTCTACAGAGGGATGTTCAGTCCTGTGTGGTTACCTTCGTTCCTGGAAACAGTTGGTACAGTTAAGGCTAATGACCGAGTAACAGCAGAAGGTACTTTTACAGATACAAATGCAGTCCTGCAATTGTTGCAGCAACAACATATTGCAAATCGGTGCTCAGTCTGCCTCAGCACCACCCAGCCTGTGCCTTCTCCAGCAGGCCTTCTGGGAGAAGCCATGCTTTGCTTTCAACTCGCTTAAACGACATCACAGTCGTTCCCGAGGGCCTGAACACCTGTTGCAAAGCTGGTGCAACAGAAAACATCAAGGTCATAGCAGCCCCCATTGCTCCAAGCCTGAAGGCATCTGTCTGGCTCCTATTATACCCCATGTGCTAATTACACTCTAGTATTTAAGCTGATGGTGTTTGCAGAAGCAGCATCTTCTCTTTTGGGTCACCAAGTGACCACCAAGTAACTAATTAATGACTTTATGAGGAAGCTGTAGTAAATTAACTAATGGAAACTGTGCATTGTGACCTCAGACTTTGGGCACCGTTTACTACCCAAGTGACACATTAACTTCAGGCCCCTACCAATAGTGAGAGCAATCTTCCGCAGTCAGGGTGAGCACGCCGCTGAATCTCAGCTGAAATTGAACTTGCCACAAAAATGTTTCTCTGAACTGCCCTTGAAGGAGAAGGATTTCTTTCTCGCAGGATGGCATTAAGTACTTGTCTATATTTGGCTGACCCACACTTTAAGTCTGGGAAGAGTTAACGGCCCTTTTACATGAGCTAGAGTCAGTCTTCCCGCTCTGTGACATCACAGTGCAGTCTTTACTGTTCCGCTTCCCAGGTGGGAACTGGACACGGGAACTGTCAGATCCACTCCTTGAATCACATATTATAATAAAAAGGAAGCTTGTCCTCCTTCAGCACAGCTTCCAAAGACAAAAAGTGGGCCCAGACGAGGAGTGAGCCGGCGGTGGCAGCGGCTGTCAGGCTCCAGCCATCTGCTTAAAGTCCCTTTTTAAAATTATTTTTTAAAGTCTTTCCTTTATCTCTTTCTCTCTGTGAGATCTGTTCTGGATTTTTTTTTTTTTTTGCCTGTGCAAAAAAAGTTATTCGTACTTATTGCTTAATGTGAAATGGTTTGAATATAAAGGGTCTGTACTGGTCTAACTATGAAGGATACTCTTGTTTGGAGGTTTAATTATTTACCAGATGTGGTGCTGATGTTTTAATACAATTCGTGTTTCCCTTCTGGGAACTGCATGTTATTTGACCCAAATCAGCCCTCTGCTGTGCGGCTGGGCTGGTGGCACTGCACCCCCACATCAGGCAGGGAGCAGAGGCTGCATCTCCATGGCTCAAGAGAACACCATCATAGACTTTACTCAAGAAAGGAAATATACCCTTGTTAAGCAAAGGTAAATTTTTCTGAACCAAAAAAGCAAAACATTTTCATTGCAAGTGGACCCTGTTAGTGTGAGGTAGTTTCTTTGTCCTTTTGCTTCACTCCAACACTTTAGTTAAGGGACATCTACGGTCCTGTGACATTGTGAAATAGGACAGCAAATGCAAGAGAAGGATGGACCCTGCTTCAGATGTAATTAAGTAATAGAAATTTATTAAGAATTTAATACACCTGCAGGTGCACCTACAGGGGGCTGTTGTGGTGGGCCAACAAGCAGCCTTGAATAATGGGTGAGGAGCTTTTTATACTTATTTGCAGGGTGAGCAAGCTAGCACAATACAAAAGCCAATCATGGCGGTTAGCACAGTTCAATACAGCTCAGGGGTCACAAGGTAAGGGTACATCATGAAGATTTACACAACTCTGGGTGGGGGTACATATACATCACAAGTATATTACTTCATGATCATAAGATGGGGGTCACTAGTTCAGGGGGTACAAAAAAAGTGTTGGGTAAATTTCCGATAACAACTGGGGACCTTTTTACCGGGGGCTTTATTTTGAATCTACCCCTCCCCTCTTCAACGCCTCCCTGCATACTTCCTTAATTTCAGGCTATTTCTCTACCCTTGAGAGGGCTGGAACTAAAAGGCTTAGGAGAAGTTTCCTTTTCAAGGGCAGGAGGCTTTTTTCCCCACTGGTCTTAGGGAGGGGGTCAAGGGCTGGGGGCTTGGTTATTACAATTGTTTCACCAAGATTTCACTGAATACGTGGGCACCGAGAAGTTACAAAATGAATCAAACCCGGCCCAGACCACAGTGTCTAAAGGAGGAGTTGCAGGTGCTAATCCTACAGCAAGACAGAGCATGCAGACAGACAACTCTCAAGTTCAAGGGCAGGAAAGGCAGCCACACCCACTACGGGGTCAGAAGGTTGTGCGGCAAGCTGGGCAAGAGATCTGAGCATCTGGGGAGAGGAGCAGAGAACAGAAAGGGAGGGCCCAGCATCTCATCAGGCCCAGAGGCCTTTCTCTTCTTTACTCAGTAATATGGATCCCAAATGCAAAAACAATAATCACAGTGCATTTTCTGTGACGTGGACATTGCCTTTGCTTTTTATCCTGACACATTTAATAAAGTTAGAATGTGCCTTCCAAAAAGCCTCTGAAACGTTTCCATCCTCTATTGAAAGGAACTTGTGTGAAAATTAAGGAAGTTTTTTGAGCCTCACTTTTCTTTGCTCAGTTTCTGTACCACTGTAAAGCGCCAGCACACACCCAGACTGCAGTCACAAGCACCATCTCCGCAGCAGTGTGGACAGATGGCACCGAGCTCTCAGGCTCAGCCTGCGGGGCAAGAGGGGCAAGGTCTTGGCGTCTGCTTCCCTGTAAAGATGGCTCTGTTGGGGCACTTGCTGCTGACTCACAGGAAGCAAGAAATCTGCACCAACTCCCCTGGGCACACCCCTAAGTCATGAGTCTCGGAAGACTTAGGAAAGTCCTAATCATTAGAATTAGACAGTAGGATTTGGGACAAGTGAGACGTTGGGGAGAATATTTCTAACATCTGAACAAAGAAAGCTGGTTTTAGGCTCAGTGCCTTAGCTCAGTGGTTAGGGCACCAGCCACATGCAACGGGGCTGGTGGGTTCAAACCTGACCTGGGCCAGCTAAACAACAATGGCAACAACAACAGAAAAATAGCCGGGCACTGTGGCGGGCACCTGTAGTCCCAGCTACTTGGGAGGCTGAAGCAAGAGAGTTGCTTAAGCCCAAAAGTTTGAGGTTGCTGTGAGCTATGATGCCATAGCACTCTACCAAGGGCGTCGAAGTGAGACTCTGTCTCAAAAAATAAAATAAAATAAAAAGAAAGCTGGTTTTAAGGGGAAAAATCAGAAATTTTAGTGCTATCTTTAAACATTTGTCTTTTTAAGAAAATGCATACCCCATTCAAGAAGGTTAACGGACTTGCTGAAAGCGTTGTTTATGTTTAACGTAAGGACCTTTGATGTACTGAAAGCTGCTCCCGGGAGCATCTCTGGCACCACGTTGGCCACAGCCGCAATGTCATGTGGTCTTTAGGCTGAGCCAGGTTCAGAGGAGGCCTCTGACCCAGGAGGAGCCTGCAACGTGGCGTCAGTTCTTCAGCGCCATCAGCGCTTAGGTCCACATACCTCCTAGAATCCTTTCCTCCCAAATTTGATTAAGACTCTACAAAATTGGCCACAGAAAAAGAGGCAATTTATCAACAACCACTGTTTGTTAAGTGAATTTTGTCTCATGTAGTATTTATATTATTCTGCTTCAAAATATCACAATGGAGGGTGACTGGTGGGACCTATGGTCCGTCCTACAGGGGTACAGGTCAATCTTTCTTAATGTAGAATATAAATGTCTTAACACAATAAGTAAGAAAACGCCACGAAGGCTATGTTAACCAGTTTGATGAAAATATTTCAGATTGTTTATAGAACCAGCACACTGTACCCATGACTGCATTAATGTACACAGCTATGATTTAATTAAAAAAATATATATATATATAAAATCACAACAGAACAAGGTGAAAAAGGCATCCTCAGAATTGTTTTCTCCATCCCCCTGCCTGGTATCAGTGTCTTATTTGGAATTGCTTTATGCTGTTGACTTAGCCAAGAATGTCTTCCTGACACCTTAATTTTTTTCTGCTGTAGTGAATCCCATGATTCCTTTTCCTACACGCAGATGTGAATGGAGACTCACCACCCACAAGATATGTCTGTAAAGCTGGAGTCAACAGCATCTAAAAGCCAGAGTTGGAGACTCTGTCCCTCGGCGGCCTCTCCTGGTATGCACACGCTCACAAAGGGCGCAACGCTGTGCATCTGGCTTCTGCCAGCCCAGCCTTCGCCCCTACACCCCCTGTGCCCTGATGACGCCTCTAGCGCTCTCCAGGCTCTCAGTAGGCATAGGAGCCTTCAAGCTTCTGCACCGTTGCTAGCACTGGTCCCTCCGTTCCCCCTGGGAGCTCACACGCACCGGTTGAGTCATAAACTCCCAGCAGCAGAGCGCGTGTATGAGCTGCCCAGACCCACTGCTGTGTGTGGTACGCCCACTGTAACCAGGCAGCAAGTTAATAACAAACATTGCAGACTTCATTGTCAATACTATTTTTGTGGAAATTATTACATGTCTTCTTAATATATTTTTTTTTCTTGACACAGAGTCTCACTCTGTCACCCTAGAGTGCCACAGTGTCATAGCTCACAACAACCTCAATCTCTTGGGCTCAAGGAATCCTCTAGGCTCAGCCCCCTGAGTAACTGGCACTACAGGCGCCCACTGTGACGCCCGTCTAGTTTTTCTATTTTTAATAGAGACGGGGCCTCACTCTTGGTCAGGCTGGTCTCAAGGGATCCTCCCAGCTTGGCCTCCCAGAGTGCTAGGATTACAGGCGTGAGCCACCACACCCAGCCTTATCTTCTTAATATTTTCTCCTGTAGGTTAAATATCCCAAGGCCTTTCAACTTTTCTGCTGAGAGTCAAATTTTAATTTCTTTAGTCAGTTGTTGACTCTCATTAGATCTGATCCATCAAGGATTCAGTTTCTCTGCCTGACATCTTTAGGGAACCATTCAATCCTGAGTGTGCTGCCAAGACACTATATCGGTCTCTCATTGTGCTGAGTTTTTCTGAATAACAGATCAGGAGGAAAAGGTAGAATCGGATTTTATGTACCATATTTGTATGTAAGAGGCAGCGTAAATGATACAGTTTAGACGTTGTTATGTTAGAATTTCTTGGGCATTATGAGAATTGCAGGATCATAACATCCAATACTGTAATTGCAGCTAGGACTGGTCTAAAAACGCTGAGACGTGTGGGTTCCATACCGTGTTTCTGAATCTCACTGTGATGTCTGCTTCCCTTTGTTTTGTTTTGTTTTGAATATCACTACTTAAGACAGAAAGAGGAATTTTTTTCAATGTACAGGTACATAAAATATTCCAAAATTATACTTGAAATGCTCTGTCCAACGGATATTTAGAAGCACAGCTAATTTAGTGGATTCCATTCTACCGCAATTTTCTCCTTCGTGGGTGGAAATGGTCTGAAGACTTGGGAATCTAGTTACCCAGACGTGCAGGGGATTTACTGAGCCTGAACACTACCCAGTAGCTATAATGGGAGTCCCCAGCCTCGGCGCCCCGTGTGTCAGTGGGAAACGGACCTCTTCTAGTGACTCAGGCACAGCTCCCTGCTGTTTTCAATTACTTCTTGCTTGATGAATGCTGTGGAAGCTGCTCTCAGAGTTTCTGTAAACTCCACAAAGTGCAGGAAGAAATGTTCAGAAGTCTTCCCACTGTGGGGAGACTTTCAAAGGCATCTGTCATGACGGTAGGAAGGCGCCTTGGAGGATTTTTAGTATTAATAAAGACGTCTTACAAGGGAGCCTGTACTCAGGGCCCCTAAGCTGCTTCAGATTGGTTTCTATTTTTGAATTCACGCTCTTCTTTGTTAGAACCAGGGAAGATGCACATCAGGGATCTCAGACAGGAGATTGATTTGCTGCGTGTGCTTCTGTGCCCTTCAAGGAAGGTAGTTTAAGGGCGTGTTAGGACGTTTGTAGCCATTGTTTGTTGTTGTCATTTGTTTGCTGGTGTGCTTTGGCCCCTTGTATCTTGAAGAGCACAATAAAATATTTGTATCGCCCATTCTGAGAATAGACTGATGGGGGGATAAAAAGTAAAGGAAAAACTGAATTAAATGACAAAGGTATTGCCACTTTCCTGTATGCTCTTCCTTGTTAGATTCTGGCAACTTCTATGAGAGGATAAATATTCCACCTTGGTTATATGCTATTGTGTTTTATTTATCTTTATTATAGATAATACATTATATGTCTTATATATTATATTTTATATGTTATTTATGTAATTTATATATACTGAGGGAGAGAGAGACAGGAGATCCAGAAATAGATACAGTTATGTAACTAGAAGGCGCCTTAGGAAGCCTGGGGCTCCTCCAGTTCCTCCAGCAGACTAGGAAGCCACTGTCCCCTGGAAGCAGAGCAGGAATGACACTGCCTCCATCTACCTGCACCAGGCGGAGGTAGTAGCAGGGTCCTGACCACACCGTGATGCTTCATTCGTCCAAGCATAACTTCCTACATGCTGAGTTAAAGCTGGGGCTCCAGGTTCCTCATGCTCAGCGCATACTTCCCACTCCATGCAAGGCATTGCTTCTGTAGCGTTCACAAAAAGAATGGGAACCAAAGTTCTGCCTTGGTCTTGTAGAGAAATGCAATGAAAGAACAGTCCTCAGCTGCCGTCCTCGTCACCGACATCATCTCTACATCTCTAGGATTTCCTGAGCTACCCATAGGGTAGTGGCACCCATAATTGTTGCCAAAAACTCATCTTCAAAAGATTTCTTGTCACCCCTCCTTCTGAAACTGTTACCCTCTATCCCTAGGGAATAGGACTGCTGTGTAGAGACACTAAATAAAATTGTCATGGGTAAATCGTAATAATAATTGTAACCATCGTCATGGCTAAAACAACAGTGAGTATTCAAAATATGGAAGACACTGTGTCAACCACATACATCGTCTCATTTAACAACCTGAAATGAATACTCTTACTATCCCCATTTCTGGGTGAAGAATGTGGAACTTACAGAGATGACCTTGCCGGAGCTACATACCCGGGGATTTGAACAGAGACCACCCAGCTTCTAAACTAGCATCTCTCTGATTGTTGAGGTGGTAGGGAGGGCATGGAGGGTGAGAACTTCAGGTAGAGGAAACAGTCTATGTAAGGATATGTGGGACAGGATAGCAAATCCTGTCTGAGAACTACAAGGACTCCAGTGTGCCCAGAGCCCGGGGCGAGTGCTGTGCATCAGACGGTGGGTGGCGAGACTGGATAGAAAGAAGGAAATGGGAAGACGAGAATGTGAACATTTAGGAGTTAGATTTTTATCTCTGGCAGGAGCATTAAGGATGGAGCAAAATGGCCCTCGTCAAGTACTTGGAAAACAAAAGCAAATAGGACCTAATGATTCCCCCTTCATCTGTCCAACTGCCTTACCAAGCGACATGGAAAGGCTAGCCTTCTCCTTGCACGCCTGGATGGTCTTTCTTTTGAAAAACATCTATAACGTTACATAACTATGAGAACGTAACTTCTGTTTCTTTCTTAGTTTCAATCTTGTTCATGTTATTCCACTTCAAATTCTACAAATACTGTCACAGAATATGTTGTTCGATTAAAATCATATCTCATTTTAACAAAGACGAGATTTGGAGGGGAGCGTTGTCTGAACAGAAGAACCTAAACCTTGGAGCAGAGATGTCACATCATCTCAGAGATGTTTTATTCCAGCAGGGAGATGGCATTTTCCATATTTTTCTTGATTATTTTCTTTGCGAGATTAACATGACTAATTGAAAGGGAAGTTGGAATTAGCATATTGAAGGAATTGTTTATTATTTATGAGATGGAAATCAAACTTCTATATAACCAAACTCATGAAGGCTCACATAAAGCTTTTTCCATCTTCTACAGACAGAAATGAGGAATTCACACATTCCCAAAGTACATGGAACTCTCTGAAATCGGAGTTTATTATCCAGGAGTAAGTGGTATTGTCCTCACCTGAGACTTTCTCCCTTCCAACAGAACTGCCCTATAAAGGGCGTCCAAAAGCCACACGCACACAACCACACTTGCAAACTAATGTGGACCTGACTGCATCATACAGGACGTTGTTCCTGTGCACATAATTCTGACTCTGAGCTTTCCACCTTCTCTTTAGGTCTGGCCTGTCCTGTCTGCACCCTGGTAGGCGTCTCTTGCTAGCTTCTGACTGTTTACCCTGTTTTTACAATCCTCTCTGCCACTGTCCCCCTCACTTAAGGCAAGACCCTGGTGCTTGGGAATTGTTCCCCCAATAGCCTCATAAGACACAATCCAACACCCCATCCTTTGCCGTCTTTCCTCGGTACTGTTTGATTTCCTTATTGGTAAGATGCTTCTTCAAGAGTTGGATCTGTGAGCATCCCTGCTTGCCCACAGCACACCTGTGCACAGGGCACATACCAGTTAAGTCTCCACCACCCACCAAAGTCCAAACTCTATGCAGACAGGGATGTGGCATTGTTTGGTTGACCACTGTGTCCCCACTGTCTAGAACAGGGCCTGGAAGAAAGTCAGTGATCAATTAACATTTGCTAAATGAAAAAAGTGAATGCATTTGTGTGTTAAATTTTTAAACAGATAAAAATGTTACACTTAAAAATAATTAAATCTATTCATCCTTTTCCCTCCGGTGCCTGTTTTGGTGTCAAATTTAGAAAACTGTTACCCCTTCAAATTTATTTGACTATTTTCATAAACACTAATATCTATTTATAAATGTTCTATAATACACAGTGTACATAATCTATATGTGTATGTCTGTGTGCGTGTACATACACATACAGACACACCAATGACCTTGAACAACACGGACTGGAACTGTGAGGGTCCACTTTAATAAACTAATAGTTTGTGGACGTGAAGACTATCTTAAAACAATAGCTAGTGTCTCATTGAACTGCTAATAAATGAAACAAAAGTAAAAGCTGGAGGGTTCCGTTTCAATTGGCAACAAAATGAGGAGACTCTTCTTTGCTGTTATCCTTTAACATTGTTCTGGAAACTCTAGTCAATGCGATAAAACTGGACATAGAAATAAGAAATTAGAATGGTGATAGCAAAAATGAGATCAGTCATTTCAGGTACTGTTCGGCTTTTTCCAGGTATAAGGCTCCGTTGTTTAAAGTCTGTCTTAGTCTATTCAGGGTCATATAAAAACATTCTACACTGGGTTATTTATAAACAACAGAATTTATCTCTCACCATCCTGGAGGTTGGAAATGCAAGATCCAGGTGCTGGCAGGGTAGGTGTCTGGTGAGGGCCCATTTCCTCATAAATAGCCGTCTTTTCTGCTAACCTCCCATGGCAGGAAGGGCCTGGCTGTTCTCTGGGGCCTCTTTAGGAGTGGTTTCCATAGAAATGGGGGACTGGGGAGGTTAAGACCAGCCGGTTTCAACTCCTTAGGGCCTCCTCAGGAAGTAGTTCTTTTTGCAGTAGGGGTGATAAAAGATGGGAGAAGTAGCCTCAGAACTGCACTCCCCCCACTGTCCCAGGCCAGCCTTGAGGAGTCCTGCTTCGAGTCCTCACATCTGCATCCACAGCGAGCGTGGCCCACGGCTCCTTCCCTCCACTGGCAGGCTTCTGCACCCTGGATCGTGTCCATCATTAAGGTTTCCACTTCTCTAGGTACATTTCATCAATATAAGTATGGTGTATACTTAGGTATAAAATTTATATACAACATTGATCTAATTTTGACAGTTTATATTTTTCCAAAGAAATATTCATTTATGGAAATTTTGGACAATGCCTAGATATATGTATATTACTATGGTTTTAATAAATATCTTCTTCTCTGTTTTGGATTGCTTTTCTAACCTATAAACTTGTATCTTTCCTCTGAACTAGGTTTACCAGATATAAATTCATCAGATTAAAAAACTCAACTCTAATATGTATCTATCAAACTTATTTTTTCTTGTTATTAACTTCTCTATTATTTTCTTTCTATAAATTATCTGTAGTTTATCAGTTTTTCTTTTATCTTTTTTTTTTTTTTGCAGTTTTTGGCTGGGGCTGGGTTTGAACCCGCCACCTCCAGCATATGAGGTAGGCGCCCTATTCCTTTGAGCCACAGGCACCGCCCTCTTTTATCTTTTTTAAAATTACATATGAGTACTTTGTTTATTACAAAAATTTCTTTCATGGTTATCAATTTTCCTTAGTATATAGGTTTGAATTATAAGTTTTTACTAAAATAAAAATATTCTAATTTCTTTTTCTTTCTTTCTTTCTTTCCTTTTTTTTTAATACAATGTCTCACTCTGTTGCCCAGGCTTGAATGTTGTGGTGTCATCCTAGCTCATACCAACCTCAAATCCCTGGTTTCAAGTGATCCTCTTTGCTTCAGCCTCCTAAGTAGCTGGGACTACAGGCACCTGCCACCACACTCAGCTAATTTTTCTTTTCTTTCTTTCTTTCTTTCTTTCTTTTTTTTTTTTAGACAACGCCCGGCTATTTTTTGGTTGCAGCCGTCATTGTTGTTTGGCGGGCCCAGGCTGGATTCGAACCCACCAGCTCAGGTGTGTGTGGCTGGCGCCTTAGCTGCTTGAGCCACAGGCGCGAAGCCTTCTTTTCTTCCTTTTTTCTTTTCTAAGTGGAGACAGGGTCATATTGTTGCTTAGGCTGGTCCAAATTCCTGAGCTCAAGTGATCTTTCCCTCCGCCTCAATCACAGGGGTGAGCCGCGGCCCCTAGCCTAATTTTTTAAATTAAAGGTGACCAGTTATTCTTTTTAAATCAAGTTATTATTGAGATGAATATTTTTCTACTCGCAAATTTACTTTCTTCATTAGTGAAATTTAAATCTTTACTAACCAGTAATTTTAACAAAATGAAGCTCGGGATTGTGCATCTGGGCTGATGCAGGAGAAACCCACACTCGGAAAGTGAAGGTCAGGCAGTCGCCGCCCACACCCGTGGTCGTGACCTGGGCTCACCTGCAGGGGGCGGGGCAGAGGCTCCCCGGAGGCTCCTCCAGCCCCACCGCATCTCCTCCCGCTCCTGTGAGCGCCGAGTCTGGTTTGTGAGCAGCTCCTGGGTGAAGGCGCCATTTCCTCCAGCCAATCACCTGCAGCACTGAACAGGGACGTGGGAAGTCGTGAGAGGCCAACCCAAGTTCTGGCTCATTCTTACTGTTCCCATTGGTCCTTTCTCTCCCGCCCCTCATGTCCGTCTTCCCTTCCCACTGCCCTGCCTTGCCCTATACTAAACCTTTTATTCTCTATATTGTCCGTATTCCTAATAGTTTTGTTGCTCTATGAGGGAGCAGATGAATCAGTTGGACTGATACACAATTTGGTTGCAGAAGAACATATCCTTAAGGATGGGTTCTGGAGTTAATTTTGGGTTCTGTGACCTGATCTAAGGGAAAGGCGTTAATGACCCTAAGGCGACATTGGTAGCCGTGGTATATAGTGACAAAATATTTATGTAAATTATCAGCTGTAGAGACCTACACCTCAAGAACCTAGAGAATTGCTACCGTGGAGCATTGAGGTGGAAATGGAGGTATAGTGGGCTCCTAAGTAGGCTGGAGAACTTGGGAGAAAGGAAGTTAGGAGGTCGGGTTTTAAGTTTCTCCTTCAAGATATCTATAAGAAACACATAAGGGTCTGTTCTAAAGGAAACTCTTGTTGCCATGGGCTAAAATTCCTGAAAACCAAACAGATGTGTCATTTGGCAGGTGGCTAAACTACAGTGCAAATTGATTTCCTAATTTAGCAGCATCTCTTATTTTCAAGACAATGGTTGGGAAGATGTGAGACCTTCAATGTTAGGATGGAATCATACGGGCATTTCTGACAGAGCTGGAGACCTTGAACCCAGGACCCTGTGGACCCAGCTTGCCTCCTGAAGCAAAATGAGGGTATCGGTAACACAGATCTTGTCTGTATTAAAAATTTTGATTTTGTTCATTAATAGATCTTTTAGTGCGCTAACTTTGAGTTTTTCCAATATTGCATTAAAATGGTATTTATCTTGGTTACTGAATTTTGGGGTGCCTCTTAAATTTTTCACCCAAGGCAAGTACCTCACTCAACTCCCTATAGTTCCTATCCTTCTCAAATACCTAAATTCTGCCAAAGCCCTTCTGGGAATCCCAACACCTCTCCATTCTCTCTGAGGAGGTGAGTCTCCCCTTACCTGAAGAACCAAGAATGGCCTCCCTGGAGGTACCTGTGTTGCTGGGATGCGTAATGAGCCTCCTAAAGTCTCTCTCCACCCCCGTTCACAGTTCCCAGCTCTGTGGGTAGACTCAAGCTCGCACCCTGACTGATCCACCAGGGAGGGATACCCTAGTTGTTTAAAATGAGCATCATTCTGATGGGGCTGGCTTCTGTCCTGAACAGCCAGTGTTCATCAGTTATTAAATATTTTGGCTCTCATCCAAACACACCTAATTAGTGTCATATTCATATGTCAACATAATCAACACCTTTGGAAAAATACCTTTTTGATGTCATGGATATACTGGATTCCTCTACAGGAATCGTGGGTCTGTTCTTGTCTATGTTAATTTGTAGCAGTTTTTGCTTTACATAGATATTCAGCTTATAAAACCAAATGAAGACATTTAAAATGTCTTCATTATCAACTACAGTTTTTGGGGTTGCAAATTTACCTATAAAACTGTCTACATGTGATGATTGTGGAAAAATTGAAATGTAGAGAAATACATAAAGAAAAAAGAAAAAGGTATCCTCAATTCCTCATCTGGAGACAGCTCTGATTGACCTCGCAGTTGTTCATTTTATGAAAACTAAGATTCCAAAGTGCATATCAGTTTGGGTCTGCTATTTGCCTCATCTCTTACACTGGAGAATTAAAGGAATTATCAACTATCTGAAGGTGGTAAATTGCTTAAGAGACAGACAAGCGTATTGTCTGATGTAGGTACCGGGATTGCAAGCAGAAAGGGACAAGAGTGAGGCCTCTCGGGATGAGAGCTCGGGGCTGAGAGTCAAGGCACATTTTGTCCCTTAATTTGTAGTATCTACTGCATTTTTAAAATTTTAATTTTAATACCCTTTGTAAAGAAATGACTAAAGGTTTGAATGTTAATAAAAGAGATACAAGGAGAATATGGAGAAAGGTTGGGTATGAAGGTACCGGAGTTCACCTTCATAAGAACACGTGAGGAGGAGGGCTACCATCAGAAAGGCTTCTTGCATTGTATTTACTAATTTTCCATTTCCTTTGTTAATAATCATACATATAACCGTAGACAGTGTGAAGCAAAATGTAGAAAGTTCCCAATACACCCAAATCTGGAGGCAGGTCCTACTAATATTTTATCATAACTAAGATTACAAAGTACAGTAGAACTTCCCTAGTGATCACCCCCCCACACTGACCACCTCCCTACACTGACCACCTCCCTATACTGACTGCCTCCCTAGTGACCACCTCCCTACACTGACCACCTCCCCACATGGACCACCTCCTTACACTGACCACCTCCCCACACTGACCACCCCCTGAAGTTGACCTAATTTGCATAGACAAGGCATGCACCACGTGTACTCAGTGGAAGTTCCTTACAGTCCCTTGGGTGGTCAACTTACAGAGATTCTACTGTAGCATACATTATTTTGGATAACCATTTCTTCACTTAATAATACAGTGGGAATATTGGGGAAAAACTTTTTAACTTTTCTTTTAAATTATCATTTGTAAAGATCTTCGTAATATTCCACATGCTATAATGGTCTCAACAAATCCCTTGTTTATGCTGTTTTTCTCATTTCTAAATTTTGTTGTTGTATCAGGTTGTGGAGCTGGAAGGCTTGGATTGGTAGAGTGCTTATGGTGTCACAGCTCACAGCAACCTGCTCACTAACCTCTCAGCTTGAATGAAAATTAATAAGGTTTTTACCAGCTGAAATGAGATGATCTATGCAGTATGTGAAGCTTTACATGACACTTGGCACCTAGTAAGCTTGTGGTGAATGACAGCTAATTTTGCAAAATACTGGCATAAACGTATTTATAGAAACTTTTTGTGTGTATTTATGATGTTTTTCTTTAGAGGAAATCTTAGAAGCAAAATAGCCGAATCAAAGGTAGATTCATAATTTTTTTTTATTTTTTTATTTTTTTTGAGACAGAGTCTCACTTTGTCACCCTTGGTAGAGTGCTATGGTGTCACAGCTCACAGCAACCTCCAGCTTTGGGGCTTAGGTGATTCTCCTGCCTCAGCCTTCCAAGTAGTTAGGACTACAGGTGCCCACCACAATGCTGGGCTATTTTTTTATTGCAGTTTGTCCAGGGCCAGGTTCGAACCCGCCACCCTCAGTATATGGGGCTGGCACCTTACTCACTGAGCCACAGGTGCCGCCCTATTCATAAAATTTTTGAAAGATATTGTTAATCTATCACTGGGGAATATTAGCAACGTAGCAAAGACCCCTTTGCCTGCAGTACATGGAATGGTTTTCACTCTCTTTCTTTACCAGCTTTGGAATGATGCCAGTTTTTTATTTTTTCATTTATTTATTTTATTTTATTTTTATGGGTTTTTTTTTTTTTTTTTTGAGTTTTTTCAGCTGGGACCGGGTTTGAACCCACCACCCATATTGGGCCGGTGCCCTACTTTTTGAGCCACAGTCATCGCTTCTGATGTACGGTTTTTTTAAAAAAATTACCTGTTTATATGGACCAATAGGGTACCTCATTTTAACTTTTATTTCTTTAATGGCTAATGATATTGAAGTTTCTCAGATTTCATATAAATGTTGCTTATTAATATTTCTTTTGAGAACTGTAAGTTTTTAAATTTTGCCTATTTTTCCATTGGATATTTTAGAATATTTAGTTTTAATTCTCACAGTTGTTATATAACCAAAGGCTAGTACCTTATGGCTTTACTGAAATCTTTACCCCATCTGGAATTTGTGGGGGTGTTAGTTAAGTCAATTGTATCTTTTCTAAGAAGTCTGGCGTCCAAGGGCCTCTCACCATGTGGTGGTGGCAGATACGCAAACCTGAGCCTTCAGGGTCCGTTTAAGTTTTGAAGTTTTCCAAGTGCAGGAAGTCACAGAATTAAATCAGTAGCCAGAACTGATCAAAACCACAGAAGAGTAGATGTATTTTCCAAAGCCTAGACTCAGCTAAAACCACAGGACAGTAATTTTTATCATCTGTAAGTCACATTTTCAAAATCCTTAAATCCACGACGATCAGACATATGGAAAGAAGTTATGGTGCTCTAGCCTCTAACGTGAAAAAAAATGATCAAACAGAATGGTGTTTCTTTTTTTTAATTTATTTTAGTATTGACAGCTTCATCTAAAAGCTATCCAATTACTAAGCTATAAAATCAGAAATTAAATCATCTTTCACTGGAGTGACCCTTGCTGGGCTGACTATTTAGTAACCTCAGTTATGGAGAACACTATTTTCTTATGATCATGGAACCTCTAGAGAGGTCAGAGAATTCTCTTGCCAGTTAAATCAGCAGACCACACAACTCCATCCTACAAATATATATAAGTGTGTGTATATGTGTGCATATATTCATACATATTTTTCAAACAGTAAGGACACCATAGTCTCTAAATATTTTTAAGTTAACAATCTTAATAAAATGGCATATATTTATGAATCATAGTCATATATGATTTATTAAAGTTTGGTGTTCTTTGTAAAATCACACACATACTAAAATTTTAAAATGATTTAAGAAGACTAGATATAATTAGAAATGCTAGTATTCCCTCCTTTACTCCAATAGGTCACCCCAAACGTGTGTACCCCCACTTTGAAATAACCAGTTTAGAGTTTACCTAACTTGTCCATGGCCATGTGAAGGGCAAGGAGAACTAGAATCGTGGTCTTCTAACTCCGGATTGTATTTGTTGCTGTATATTGTCCTGATTCCAAATATATCCCCAAATTAGAACTGAACCAAGGGTAAACTGGGTTAATGGTTTTCACTCCTGTAAACTCTGTGCTTTGAAATGTCTTATAACCACAAATAACTGAACTTTAGATTAAAGGCTAATATTAAGGGCACATTTTTGCTAACTTAGAATCCCCAAAATTGACTTTAAGGTTATATCTGGGGAAAAGCTCCGAATTATTAATTTTCTGCCAGTCTTGTGTAACCCTGGCTAAAACCTGTGGTATATTCTTAGAAAGCTCCCCCACCCCTACCACAAGGCATTTCGTGAACTATTTTTAAAATCCTAAAATTATAACACAGAGACATTTCTTTAGAAATTGAAGTTTGTCCTCTTGCTCTTGGAAGGAAAAAAAAAGGCCCATGGTAGATCCTAAATCCAAATCTCCCCACAGTTGCAAACAACTTTGCAATCCTAGAAATGGAATTTCTGGAAACTATCACACTTGATATGACCAGAATCCTCCTTAACGAAATGATCTAAAGCTGGAGGTTTTTACTTCAGAAAGAGCTAAGAAAAAATAGAAAAGCTACAAGGTGTAAGTTCATGGAAATTTATTATTTCTTAAAGCAGGCTGATACTGGGGGTGCCAAAAAATGTATACACATGGAAGTGATGTTTTCTATGTTTTTATTTCAACTTTTCCACGTTGAATTGAATCACAATAGCAATGTGTAGTGAGACATTCACTTAAAAGATGAATCTTAAAAAGATTTGATTAATGAATCAAATGAATGTTAGCGCCACCCGGTGACAGGCAGGCAGTCAAAGAAAATGGCAGAAGCACAGTTGGCCTTGGAGGACTGCAGGACCATTGGAAGTGGCATTTGGAATTCAAGAACATTGTGGAAGTCCAACATTGGGGGTGTGAGTGTGCTCCAGAAACTCCAACACGCCTGACGCTTGCACACAGTTGTGATACGTGTGAGGGGCCTGGTGCTGTGTGCAGTGGGCACGAGGAAGATCAGGAGTCCTTTGGTCAGGGTTGTTCAACCAGTAGTAGGCCATAATCAGAAGTATCTGGACGCTGATGGTGACCACTTTGAGCACCTCATGCAACTGCAGGAGTCAAATCTGACTTGTATCTGTTATCAGTATATACTGAGTATTACAATTTTAATACTGTTTTTTTCCTTTCTTAAAATGTGTATAAATGTTTTTAGCACCCTCTGTATTTATTGTTTTAGGGCTCTGAGTTGTCTTGAAGGATCGTGTGGGCAGGTGTGTGCTTTCACAGGTTGGTAATCTGAGCTATATTCGTGTGATTCCCATATTCCGAACCATCTGACTGGTCATCTTACCCTCAAGCGCTACCGTGCGGTTTCAGTACTTGGATTTGCACTGGGGACTATGATTGCAGTGGTAGGGCTGTTCTAATTATTGTGGGCTGAATGAGTCAGGATTTCATTGGCCATTATGAAAACTTAATCCAGACTGGCTGCTTTGCAAAGGAGACACAAACACCTAAGCCACAAGGCCTATGCAAAGATCAAATACAGAACCTACCTGAGGAACGCCTTCCAGACCAGAAGTAGGAGAGTATACACAATCCCTCAAACTGAGAGATTTCCCCGGGACTTCATGCAGCGTGAGGTATCTTATTTGGCAGGGACTCCACACTAACAATGCTTTACATACTTATAGGGGGATGGTCAGGGGAGCTGTGGGGTTATTTAGCATTACCAGAAAGTAGACAGCCTCTGGGGCTCAGCAGCTAGCGTCAGCCAATCCTTCTGATGCTCATGCAGACCTGCAAACCCAGCTCTTGCTAAGCTACCGAAAAGAATAGGAGGCTGCAAGGCTTTCTGGATTTGTCTCCGCTCACGGGCGGAAGCTAGATGGAAAGTTATTGGCTCTCCTGACTTGGAAGCCTATGAATGGCGCTCACTCCAAGACCCAAGTGATGTCACTGAGACCGTTCACCTGCCAGTTATGTTGCTCGCTCTGTGTGGACCCCGCCAAGAACAGGTTTCTATCCTCAGAGGTGGGAGTGGGTTGGGGTGAGGTGTGAGGGGCTGTAAGGACGGCCGCATTAGAGCACTGTCCTTACAACACCCGGTGAAGCAACTCAGGAGAAAGAAAGAGCTTTGTCCTTCAGTAGCCAGGTACGTAATGCCAGGAAAGGGTTCGATTGCTCCATTTGGAGCTGCTTGATTCCCTCTATCGCTGAAGAGTATAAGTATTGGGCCCCACCAAGTCTAGATCACACCAAGATTGCTTTGGAGGATGAGGTACTATCATTTGCTGTTCATTAGCACACAGGAATGGGGAAGGACAGTTATACAAAAGAAGGCACTCTAACAAATTGGTCAACATATGGAAGTGGTCAACAGAAGGAACTAGGCCCAGTGTACCGATATCTACATGTGGTGCATGTCTGGTCCATGAAAATTTGTGTAGGGAAGTCAGCTCTGGAGATTCTACTGTAGTGTGAATAGAAAGAAGTGGTGGCAAAATTCCGTCATCTCATGGCAGACGGTAGCATGCCAGTTTTAAAAATAATGGCTTTATAGCATCAATGCCTTATTCATACTGTTAGTGGCAATTCATTCCCATAAAAACAGTATCTATATGTCATTAATCTGTTTTTTATTGGCTTTTTAAATTATCTTGTTTTGTTTTTGTGCACTTGCTTTTGTTTTATGCATTTTGCTAATATTATACTAAAATTAATTCTAGGCAATCCCTTAGAAAGGGAGTCACAGTACGCAATTCTGAGATGCCTCATGCACATCCCTATTTCACTTGAGATCCACTCTTTTCTGTTTCTGGTTAAACACTAGAATCCTTCCGGCATGTTTCATATGGTATTCCCTCCTTCATATGCCTCTGTCTGTCATAAGCCTCGGTCACCTAGCTGGTGAGCTGGTAGAGCTGGAGTTTAAGTTCTTGGGGAGTGGTATTCTTTGGGAGGAATATTGGGGTCATCTGAGAGGCCACTGCAAACACCGCAGGCGCCCTTACCTTCATCCCACTTTAAAACATACACTTCCTCCTGTTGAGAACCACTGCCACAGTGGTCCACTTTGACAATAGACTATCGATGTGCCTCAAGAGTATTCATGGCTTGGAACATGCCCTCCCAAGCAGAGCACCTAGAATGAACATGTGGATCTTTGCGCTGTCTGCACAGCAGAGAGGAGGGCTCTAACTGAAGCTCCCACTCAACCTGCCTGCCTGTGCTCAGTCTTGTGTCTCCACTTACTTGGAATCTCCTGATACTGACTGAGGTAGACAGGGAGCAAATGGGCTATGCAGACCCTCCTGCAAGGAAGGACTTGCTGCCCTGCCACCAGCCTCTTCAGAATCTACCCTTGTCTCAAAGGCCAACTTGCCTGAGGTCGGTGGCCTTCCTGGGGCAGCCTGCAGCTAGTGACAATTTTGGCCAGCCAGGGGACACTCCAATGGGCAATCCCAGCTCCAGAGCTTCCTGCCAAGTCAGCCAGAGATTCACCCAGTCAGCACCCCAATTCAGGGCCTTCCTCTGTCCACATGTGCCCCCTCCCCTTCCCCTCACGGTGTGGATCTCTGATAAACATCTTGCTTCCCTGACTCCACCTTAGCATCTGCTCCCAGACAGCCCAACAATGACTTTGCTCCTAAACCGACCACACTGTCCACTGCCCCACAGCCTGCTGATCCTGCCTGACAGCCTGTATGGCTCTGCTTCTTCCTGGGCCACCAGAGGTGCCCTGCTGTGACACTCGTCCTGAAGATTCCTGGAGCAGATCACTCAGATACAGGGGTAGTAAAAAAAAATTTTTTTTTCAAATCAGTGGGCTTACAGGCATTGTTTTGTTTTGTTTTGTTTTTGAGACAGAGCCTCAAGCTATCCCCCTGGGTAGAGTGCCATGGCATCACAGCTCATAGCAACCTCCAACTCCTGGGCTCAAGCGAGTCTCCTGCCTCCGCCTCCCAAGTAGCTGGGACCACAGGTGCCTGCCACAACACC
>CAUYQV010127983.1:0-19415 GCA_963574575.1 Galagoides demidoff | reverse complement strand
AATGGCCGGGCGTTGTGGCGGGCGCCTGTGGTCCCTGCTACTTGGGAGGCTGAGGCAGGAGACTCGCTTGAGCCCAGGAGTTGGAGGTTGCTATGAGCTGTGATGCCATGGCACTCTACCCAGGGGGATAGCTTGAGGCTCCGTCTCAAAATTAAAAAACAAAAAACAAAAAAACAAACAAAAAAAAACAAATGAAAAATGTTTAGCTAGAAGAAAAATTACAATGCATGCCAAAATTGGAAAAAAAATAATCCTGAAGCGTCAAAGCAATTATTAGGCTGAGACTTAGCTATGAAGCATATGTTGGAATTATAAGAGAGAATTTTAAATAATCGATGGCTATTAGAAAATATAGACTACATGCAAGAACAAATACATGATAGAGGATGTAAGCAAAGAGACAGATATTTTGTATTCAAAAGGAAATGCTAGAAATAAAAACAAAGTAACAGAAGTGAAGAAGGCCTTGAATGGACTCATCAGTAGACTGGACAGAGTAGAAGAAAGAATCAACGAGCTTGAAGATAAACCTATAGCCTTTCTAAACAGGAGTGCCAAAGAGACAAGAGAATGAAAAGAAAATCAGATTGTCCAAAAACAGTTGGACAATTTCAAAAGGTATAACATAAACTGGAATACCACAAGGAGGAGGAAGGAAAAGAAGGCGGGAAGGAAGGAAGCAGAGAGGGAGGGAGGGAAGGAGAGATGGAGGGAGGGAAGGAGAGATGGAGAGAGGGAAGGAGAGATGGAGAGAGGGAGGGAGGGAAGCAGAGATGGAGGGAGGGAAGGAGAGAGAGAGAGGGAGGGAAGGGGAGAGGGAGGGAGGGAAGGAGAGATGGAGGGAGGGAGGGATGGAGGGAGGGAGGGAGGGAGGGAAGGAGAGAGGGAGAAAAGGAGGGAGGAAGGAAGGAAGAAAGGAAGGAGAGAAAGAGAAGGGAGGAAGAAAGGAAATATTTGAAGTAATCAAGACAAAGAACTTTCCAAAATTAATGACAGTGAAAGAAATCAAAATGCTTCACCCCCACAATACATTGCTTTGACATAGTTTGAGGCAGCTGTCAGAACACCAGCAAGAAAAATAGCCCTGAACAGTGTCTTTGGCTGGAGGAATTTGCATTTGTAGAGAATCTGCATTAATGCAGCTGGGCTTTACCCCCTCCTGATCTAGAAAGGATTAACTAAGCCTAATGCTTCCAGGATCTAAAAGAAACATTTATAAAGGACAGTAGAGGAATTTTCTCTTTTTGGTTTCAACTATATAAGACCCCTGTGCTAGTCAAGTCTGTTCTTCTCTCCTTCCCATAATCTTGCCATTGAAACCTGACCTTAAAATGTTTTGAAGACACTCTGAGCTCACATTCTTTCTATGACTTCAAGATGGTATAAGCTCCCCACCCTGTTGGAGGGGTTGAGACTTCATCCTGAAGGCTCTCATGTCATGTAAAACTATGAGCAAATAAATGTGTGCCTTGTCTTCTGTTAATCTACCTCTTAGCAGTGCTTCTCAGAAAACCTTCAGAGGGCAAAGGGGAAGCTTTTCCTTAACCCCTGAAACAGAAAGCAAAACATGAACCATGATGCTCAGATCTCTCTCCAGCCAAGAGTAACACCCCAAAACTACACTTAGCTACACCATCTGCATATTCAAGCTGAAGAAAGCAAGAAATATTAATATGAAGAAAATTTTGAAAGAAATGAAAAGAACATCTTGTTTGTAGAGAAATAAATATAAAAATTATGTCAGAATTCTCATCAGAAACTATGAAAACAAGAGAATTGAGAGAAATATTTATAGTCTTGAAAGAAAAAAAAACCCCACTAACCTAGACTTCTAAATCCAATGAAATTATCTTCAAAAGTACAGGAGAAATTAAGATGTTCTCTGGCAAACAAAGACTGGAGGGATTCATTGCTATCAGGCTTTTCTTGCAAGAAAAGTTAAAGAAATTCTTTAGGCAGAAAAAATACATACAGTTCAGAAACTCTGATCTACTCCAAGAAAGGAAGAACTATAGAAGAAAGAAGAAAAATATTTTTAAATTATTTCTTGTTCTTAATTGACCTGGAGCATAACTGTTGAAAGTAGTAATAGCAACACTGTATCTCCTGGTTATAGCAGATGGATAAGTATATGATTTCCAGTAATATTATAAAGGGCAAGAGGCAGAAATTGGGAGAATACTCAATTGTAAGTTATCTACACTACTTGTGAAGGACAGTGCTAATTGCAGTTGGATTTAGATTTCTTTATAAAGGACAATGGACCTCTAAGACGGTCAGTAATAAAATGCTTAAAAAATAGTAACATCTATATACTAAAAGAAATGATAAAGTCAAATGTCTATGCCAAAAAAAAAATCATAGCATAAAAGCAGTAAGAAATGATCTGTGTGGGCAAGGCACGGTGGCTCACACCTGTAATCCTAGCACTCTGGGAGGCTGAAGCAGGTGGATTGCTTGAGCTCAAGAGTTCAAGACCATCCTGAGCGAGACCTTGTCTCTGTTAAAAATGGAAAAACTAGTCAGGCGCTGTGGCAGTCACCTATAGTCCCAGCTACTCAGGAGTCTGGGGCAGGAGGATGACTTGAGCCCAGGAGCTTGAGGTTGCTGTGAGCTGTGATGCCATAGCACTCTACTGAGGGCACTCTGTCTCAAAAAATAAAAAAGAAAGAAATGATCTGTGACAGAATTCCTAGCTACAAATCAGCAACAATGATTATGGCTATCCAAGCAAAAAGGGAGTTTACTGGGTAGATATTAGGTGAGAAGGTTAGAGAACCAAGACGAAGACGAAACTTCTGGAAAGATGCTCAAACCATACCACAGAAAGAACCAAAAAACCACTGCTGCAGACAATCCTTCCTCAAATTGGTAATTTCCAAGTTGGAGTCTTATTAACACCTCTGATGGGTAGGGATTTGCTCACATGTCTGGGCCCCAGCCATAAAGAAAGCTGGGAATCACGTTTTCTTACTTCTATCACGGGAAGGTGAGGCTCATGGGGAAGGAACATTTCCAAACGTGCAGGATTACATTCAAAAGTTCTAGGCAGCCAGAAAGAATGAAGCCAAAAGATATTCACAACATTTCAAATTTTTATCTTTGCCAGAAATTCTAAAGCATGATGATCCCATTGCTTAAAGGAAAAGATCAAAATACTCAATGTCCTCACTCAAGGTTAAATAAAGAAGGAAAAAACTTTTAGTGTTTAAATAAAAACTCATGGATATTCCTAAGTAAAGAAAGACGGTAGGCGGTCTTTTACTGCCGTAATAACACAACAGGGTAACTACAATGAAGCATAACACCAAATTGCCGTAGTACCCAAATAATTTTGGTCCAACTTTTTTGCACCAAACTTTTTACTGTGTATAAATCTATGTGCGTTGAACCTATGTTTTAATAAAAGATTTGAAAGATTAAAAACCACATAATAATTGTTGAATATACAAGAAAATTATGTTGCATAATATATATGAAATATACATACAGATAAAAATGAGAATTTGATTCTTAGTTACACAATCCAAACTGCTATTTTTTTCTTTCTGAAATAGAAATATTTTGGTTTCATCAATGTATAGAGACTTCCATCTTCAAGTTCTGAGTGTAAGGAGCCTAGAAGTTGACAGTCTTTCCTAACAAGTAAAAAGAGCTGACCAGACTGAAAAATCAATAACTTTTCTCGGATACACAGAGAGGTGAGGACATGGGGCAAACCACTGTGCCTAAGATTAAAGAAACACACAGAAAAATAACAGGCAGTCACAGCTTAGCAGAGTGTAAAGTCATCAGCAGAAACTGCCCTTAGAGCCAGTGCCAGGATAGGAGAACCTAAACAGTAATTGCTGTAGACTCGTGCTAACAAACCTGAAAGTTAAAAACTCCATGGTTGATGAAGTCACAGAGGAGCCCCAACACTTTTGTAATTACTACGTCCAGGAACTTGATCAGATTCTTACAGTAAATGTTGTGTGTGTGTGTAGGATGGGGAACCTCTCATGCTTCTAGCAGAAGAAGGAGAAATAAATACATCAAAGAACTCTGTTCTTAACAAGTCTTGCCTTCAGTAGAAACTAATTAGCACCTAACCTACTGGACATTTATCAGGACCAAACCAACCTGGAGAAAAGGAAATACAGAACCTCAGCAGGCTCCTGTCCTCCATGTGGAAGAATGAAAATACTCAACTCGAGCCCACTCTAGCCACCCATCTCACTAACAGAGGGGTGAGGAAAGTGGGGAAGCACCATGAAGCTCACAGGCCAAATACATACGCTCATTAAGACAGGAGCCTACGCAGGACTGTGGAACACTTCCCCTCACTCCACTCTGTACCACCACATTATTAGAGACCTTGTTTAGAAGTTAAATTTTACTTGGTACGTCATGTCCAACTATCAAGGACAAATTACAAGACATACTATAAGAGGAAAACAATATAATCTGGAGATACAGAGCAGCAGAACAAGACACAGATATAGCAGGAATACTGGAATTTTGAGACCAGAAATTTAAAACAAGACCAGAAATTTCCAAAACAAGTATGATTGGAAAGACATCACCAGGATGGTGAAGTGGGACTTTGAGGGCATGTTCTCTCACACAAATATCAGTTTGACCATCCATACTCAAAATTACTTTCATGAGAGCTAAGGAATTCAGGTAAGCAATTACAGCACCTGGGTATACTACAGAAATAGGAGAATACACACTGAAGAAGGTAGAAAGGATCGTTTCACGTTACCTGCATCATCCTTTGACCAAGCAACACAGCATGGAAAGAGATACCCTTTGCATAAGGAAGGAAAATTGAAATGAATAATCATTTCTTATGCTGCAGACCCCAGCAGCTGGTCTGCCCCATTGAACCTGGCACCAGGATTACCCCATGGCCAGGCTGGCCCCACAGCTTGAGACACCTAAGCAGTCCTGGCACCAGGATCCAGGCCAGCAGCCAATGACAGTCTCCAGGGCAGCCCTCTCCAATGGACTCAGGTGCTAGGTACACACCATTGTCAGGCTGGCTTTAGGGCCCAGGGTCCAGGCCAATTCCATAGATGCAGGCTCCAAGCTTATCCCATCATCCTAGGCTTGGTTCAACCTACAGTCCCAGCCCCACAGACCAAGGCATAAAGCCAGTCCTTGTGGACTCAAGCATCTAGGCTGCCCACCAGCTGACCGAAGCACCAGGGAAGCCCATACAAGGACTCTAGTAGTGAGCTTGGCCATGAACCCTACCAGATGTCCTATCCAGAATCTCTGGTTGGCTGACTAGTGAAGGGTTTTTCTCACCAAAGGCAGTTTGTAAATGCTGAAAGAGATGCCTCCTTCCTCAAATTTACAAACACAAGGCCACAAGGATAATGAATAATCATGAAAACATGACACCAGAAAAGGAACAAAACAAAGTTCTAATAACTGACCTTAAATAAATAGATACCTGTGAACTACCTGATAAAGAATTCAAAATGATTTTCTTAAAGTAGTTCAGTGAGGTACAAGAGAATACACATGGACAACTAGATGAATTCAGGGAAACAAATAAGAAATGCAACAAGGAAACAGAAATCATAATAAAGAGCCAAAAAGAAATTCTGCAGCTGAAGAACACATGACTGGATTGAAAGAAATGTATACAGAACTTCAACAGCAGACTTGATCAAACAGAAGGAAAATAAAAATAAAACAGTAAGCTCAAGAACAGGTGATTTTAAATTACCTAGTCCCAGAATCAAGAAGAAAAAGAGTGAAAAAGAGTAAAGAAATTCTCTAAGACTCATGGGTAACCATCAAGCAAGCTAATTTAGTAACTGTGGGAATCTCAGAAGTATCAAAGGAAAAGAAAGATGTATAAAGAGCATTTTTAGAAATTATGACATAAAACTCCTCCAATCTGGAGAGGGAAATGAACATCTAGATGCAAGAATTCCAAGAACTGCAAATATGTTAAATATAAAGAGATCTTCAGTGAGAGACATCATAATCATATGCTCAAAAGTAAAAAACAGAGATTTCTGAAAACAGAAAAGAAAAGCAAGCCATCACATATAAAGGAAACTCTATTTGCAGCAGTTTTCAACAGAAAACTTGCAGGCCAAAACCAAATGGGACAATATGCTCAAACTTCTGAAAGAAATATATATACATATACGTGGACAAACAAGAGCATTCAGAAATGAAAGACAGATAATGAAAAAAATAATAATAAAATGTTATTAGGACCAGACTTGCCTTATGAGAAATGCTAAAGAGAGTTTTTCAAGTTGAAATGTAAGGATGTTAACTAACAAATAAAAACATATGAAAGGATAAAATTCATTATTAAGAATGTAAGTTCAGAATACACTAATACTATTAATTTATTAGCACATAAATCAACTCTAATTCTTCTATGTACAGAAGGAGTTTATGTCAACAAAATACAGGCCATAAGTCATAACCCACAGCCAAGATCTTTTTCCTTAAGACCAGGAAAAAAAATTGCCCACTTTCTCTCTCTTTATATTTAGTGTGAATTGGAGATCCTAATCAGACAAATTAGGGGGTAAAAAAAGAAATAAAAATCATCCAAATCCAGAGGAAGAAGTTAAATTGCCTGTGTTTGGAGAAGACATGATCTTTTATATAGAAAATCCTAAAGACTCCACCAAAATACTGTAAGAAAAAAATAAATATAGTTAGTAAAGTTGCAGAATACAGAATCAATATACAAAAATCAGTACTACCTCTAAACATTAACAATGACCTATCCAAAATGAAATTAAGAAAACAATTCTATTTATAATAGAATCAAAAAGAATAAGGCAATTAGGAATAAATTTGATGAAGAAGGTAAAAGCTCTGGACAATGAAAATGATAAAGCATTGATGAAAGATATTAAAGCATAAATAAATAGAAAGATATCACATGTTCGTGAACTAAAATAATACTGTTAAAATGGCTACATAATCCAAAGTGACATATAGATGCCATCCATATCAAAACTGTAATGACATTATTCACAGAAATATTTAGGGAAAAAATCATAAAATACCATTTAGAACCTCAAAAGACTCTAAAGATCCAAAACAAGAAGAAAAGATCTTGAAAAGTAGAAGAAAGTTGAATACATCACACTTTCTGGTTTTAAAATTAACTACGAAGCCATGGTGATAAAGTAGCATGGTATTGGAATAAAAACTAAAATAAAGAGCAAAGGAAGAGAATGAGAACCTAAAAAAAAGTCCACACATTTTCAGTCAATTGATCTTTGACCAAAGCAACAAGAACACATAACAGGGAAAGGGAAGTTTATTCACCAAAGGATATTAGGAAAATTGCATATTCACAGAGGAGGAATGGAATTAGACCCTCATTTCATACCATGTACAAACAAACTCAAAGTGTATTAAAGACTTAAACATAAGATCTGAAAATTTAAACATACTAGAAGAAAACGCAGGGGAGCTTCTTGACATTGGCCTCGGTAATGATTTCTGAATATGACTTGAAAAGCATAGGCAACCAATACAAAAGAAACAAATAGAATTCCATCAAACTAAAAAAGTAACATGGTTGTTACCCAGGTCTGGGGACTGTGGGATGGGGGGAGTGAAACATGGAAAGATGTTGATCCAAGTTTAGTTAGAATTAATACATTCTGTGGATCTACTGAAAAGCATTGTGACTATAGTTAAAAAAAAAAATCTGTATTTGACAGTTGCTAAGAAACATCTTAAATATTCTCACCATAAAAAAGTGAGAGGTAATGGATCTGTTAATTAGCTCAGTTGTGAAAAACATTTCACAATGTAAAACCTATCAAAATATCACACTGTATACCAAAATGCATAGTTTGACAATTAAGTTCACAAACTCATTCTAGAAAAAGTGCTACATACTTTACGGTGGATTTCGCTATGGTCACCTCGAAAGTACTCCCCTGGACAAGCTATACATCTGAGAGAGAGAGAGAGAGCATAGGTTTAAAAGTGCAAGTCACTAGGAACAGAGTAATCTGGAAAAAAGGCAAGAATCACTGCTGGCCCTGAGTACTGAAAACAATACTAAGTGACCTACAATATGACAGTGATAAGATTAAGGCAATATAAGATAATATATTGGCAGTGATAAGATTAAGGCAAGACAGAATTGCAGTAAATGGGATGTGTTAGGAGCTCAGTTGTACAGTTATAGATAAACCACTTGTTTTTAACCTTTACTTTCTCTTTGAAGCTTTTACACGGTGCTGTATTTTCTCGTGTCTGAGATGTCAATAAAAGTCAGTGAGGAACGGTGGAGAGGTCCATGCCCTTGTTTCTCCTTTCAGAGTGCTTGTTAGTGTTGGGCTCCCTGGGTCCCTCAATTCAATGCAAATGGACTGAACAGGTGTTATTCATTTTATGTTGGGTAACACAGATGTGAACCCACACCAGCACTGCATCCACCCTTCAAAGCACTTTTTCTCGTATGAGTTTGTGAACTTGCCAAACCTCATAAGAGGTCTGATGGCCATTCCACAAAAAGAGTCCCAACATTGCTTTGAAGTGTAGAGTAGGCACTGGCATCAGTGCATAGCTTCCCAAGGGGAGACTTAGGAGGTGACTGTAGGGATTTTCAGCAATGAAGTTTGTAGTATTTTTTGCAGGATGATTTCATAAACTTAATTATCCAACCTCATATATAAATGTTTGTCAGTTATACCTCGATAAAGCTGAAAAAAATAATTTATCAAAATGAAAAAAAATCCAATATAAACAAATATAATTAAAGCAGCTATTATTAATATGGTAAGGGCTGTAATGAATAAAGTAGAAGAACATAGGATAAAGTAGGCAAAGAAATGTTAATTTACTTAGGATGTGATGGATTTGCTTCCACTGAGCTTTCAGTTCATCAGTATCCACCTTGGTCTTGGGTTACCCAGGTGGATTATTTTCAAGATTAAAATCACCAGAATGGAACTTCTCAAACCATTGACACACTACGTGTTCATTAGCCACATCCTTCCCACACACTTTGGTGATATTTAGAGCTGTCTATGGTGCATCGGTTCTCAGATGGAACTCATACACAAAAATAACATGAATTTTTTACTTGATGGTTTCACAAAAATTGCTCTAAAAAAAATTGAAAGATAATCACAAGCCAAAATGTGCTTTTGAAAGAATGAGAATGTACCTTCACAATTCAAAGAGAACAAAACAAGAAGTGTCAAAGTGAAATGTCAGAAATATCAACTGTCTAATTTAGCAGGTAAGGAAATCAGACATTTCATTCTTAATAACCTAATAGCTTTGTGAATTATAACAAATGTTCCACTCTGGTGGTGAATATTGATAATAGAGGAGGCTATACATATGTAGGGAAAGGGGGCTATGCATACGTAGTAGAAGGGTTATGTGCAAAAATAATCACTGTACTTTCTTCTCAATTTTGCTGTGAACATGAAACTGCTAAAAAAAAATCTGTTCAAAAATATATACAGTTTTTAAAAGACTTAATTTATACTCAGAGATTATTTTCTAGTTTGGAAGAATCTATCCAAAAAATATAAAGTATCATAAATTAGCATGAAAGATAAGGTTAACTGAGATATTTTTGTGTAAGCTGCTACCTGGGTGTATGACCTGACACATGAGTGGCAATAGATATTTGCATAAATAGATAAGATTCCTTCATATATATACATATATATAAACTATCAATCCTTCAAATTAATAAGATATGCCCAAACAGAGCATATATTCTTAAATTTTCTGATGCTCGGTGCCTGTGGCTCAATCAGCTAAGGCGCCAGCCACATACACCTAAGGTGGTGGGTTCGAATCCCCAGGCTGGGCCCGCCAAACAACAATGATGGCTGCAACCAGAAAATGGCCGGCGCTGTGGCGGGCGCCTGTAGTCCCAGCTGCTTGGGAGGCTGAGGCAGGAGACTCACTTGAGCCCAGGTGTTGGAGGTTGCTATGAGCTGTGATGCCATGGCACTCTACCCAGGGGGATAGCTTGAGGCTCTGGCTCAAAAAAAAAAAAAAAAGAAAGAAAGAAAGTATAACAGGAAACAAGGTATAAAATAAAAAATTGGATGAATTCTAAATTGGTCAGAAAGAACTGGGTAATGTATTCAAAAGACAAGAAGGTTAAAGACAATGTTAAAACAATTCTAAAATACCTGAGGGCTGTAATGTATAGGAGATAGTCTACACAAAAGTAATTAGCCATTCTCTATCTCAATGGAGGATAGAAAAGGAAAAAAAAATTATCTTCACAGTAACATGAAAGGTTGATATAAAATTTTTTTTTAAATTCCTGACAATATTTACAGGAGAAGAGAAAACTCTTATTTTCTTTTCATTACAAAAAATATATATATAGTCCATGTAGAACATTTTTTAACATACAAAAATAAAATGGAAAATAAAATCACACATGATTCTATTACTCAAGAATAGGCTTTGACAACATGTCCGTCTTCTGCATGATTTTTATTTTAATCATTTAATCTCCTGGATGCACCAGAGGTTATTTAGCAAGTTACATGTATCACATTTTGACTATTTATAATTATGTTATCATATTTAACACTATGATGAATAATCTTGTACAATAATCTCTCTGTGTGTGTATAGCAATGCCTCTTTTTACTGCGTTTCATTTAATTTTGCTTTGCGGATATTGCATTTTCTATGGATTGAAAGTTTGTGGCAACCCTGCATCGTATAAGTCGATTGGCACCATTTTGCCATCACACTGTGTCCTGTGTCACATTGAGGTAGTTCTCAAAATAGTTCAAATGTGTTCATGATTATTACGTCTGGTTATCTTTGAAATTACTACTGCAACTGTTTGGGGCTCTTATGTAAATGTCCTGCATGTTCTGATGCCTGCACCTACATGGCAGTCCTCTCTCTCATCTAGCCTCCCTATTCCCTGAGACACAACAATATTGAAATTAGGCCAACTCATAACTTACAATGGCCTCTTCGTGCTCAGGTGAAGAACAAACCAAGCTAGCCTTTCAGCCATGGTGCTAATGCAAAGGACATGTTCCTGAAGGAAATTAAAAGGGCTAGTCCAGTGAACACATAAAAACCAATAAACAGCCTTATTTCTGACACTAAAGATGTTTTAGTGGTCTGGAGAGAAAATCAAACCAGCCACAATATTCTCTTAAGCTGAAGCGCAATCTACAGCAAGACCTGAGCATTCTTCGATTTTATGAAGGTTGAGAGATATGAGGGACCTTCAGAGGAACAGTTGAGAACTAGTAGAGGTTGATGCATGAGATTTCAGGAAATAAGCCCTCTTCATAACATAGAAGTGAAAAGTGAAGCAGTGAATGTTGAGGCAAGAAGAAACTGCAGCAAATTCTTCAGCCAGGATAACTGATGAAAGTGGTGACATCAAATGAGACCTTTCTAATGCAGATGCAGCAGCCTTAGAAGAAGCTGCGATCTAGCTGAGACTTCCCTACCTAGTGAGAAGTCAATGCCTGGTTGCAAAGCTTCAAAGGACAGGTTGATTCTCTCCTTAAGGGCTAATGCAGCCACGACCTAAACTTGAAGCCAGTGATCACTGCACATTCTGAAAATCCTAGGGCCCTTAGAAAGCATGCTCAATCTACTCTATGCTTTATAAACGGAGCTGCAAAGCCTGGAAGACAGCACATCTGTTGACAGCATGGTTTACTCAATATTTTAAGACCACTGATGAGACTCACTGTTTAGATGATTTCTTTCCATTTTTTATGAGGAAATTCAGATAGAACCTAGTCCCATAGGACAGGTGTCATTAAAGACAGAGGAAACTTGGAGACACACAGAAATCCATGGACACATGAAGGCAGTGATGACAGTGATGCTTCTATAATCCAAAAAACTCCAAAGAAGAACAGCAGATTTCTAGGGCCCAGGGGAGAGGCACGAAATAGATTCTTCCTGACAGCCACCTAGAGAATCCACCCTGCCAACACCCTGCTCTGCAATTCCAGACTCCAGAACTGTGAGCTAGTAAACTAACCTCTATCATAGCAGCTCTAGCAAACTAATACTCTAAAGTTATAGAGAATTGTAGACCGGGGAAAGCTGGGAGAAAAAGACCTGGCTTATTGCCCAGGACCTAAGCCATGCTGGCTGAGACTTTGGTGACTAGCTCTGTGATAT
Source organism: Galagoides demidoff (assembly GCA_963574575.1). Lineage (NCBI taxonomy): Eukaryota > Metazoa > Chordata > Mammalia > Primates > Galagidae > Galagoides > Galagoides demidoff. The sequence continues at coordinate 7,271 of CAUYQV010127983.1, read as the reverse complement.
ACACAGAGCCCATAAACCATGATGATAGGATGTGACTCAGGCCCTACGGTCAATGGGAAGAGGGAGCAGGGTAAACACACACAAAATTAAAACTAGATGACTTGGGGGCGGTGCCTGTGGCTCAAAGGAGTAAGGCTCCAGCCCCATATGCCAGAGGTGGTAGGTTCAAACCCAGCCCTGGCCAAAAAAAATTGTAAAAAAAAAAAAAAAAAAAAACTAGATGACTTGGGAGAAAAGAACAACAACAAAAAAAGTTCAAAATTAACTCACATGCTAAAGCTCCCAACATTAAGTGATCAAAGACTACTGAAGGTAGATAGTAGAAGTTCAAAGTCAGAGCATGACATCAGTTCAACTGAACATAATTTATGGATCAGGGTGAGAGATTTTAAAATAAGTACATACAGGAGAACGAATATGGTATAAATAAAACCAAATCATCTAAAAATCAGCATGAAACAAAAAAGTACTTTAAAATGAATATAAAACATATGTAGAAATCTTAAATAAGAGTCATGCCCATGGAATTAAAGTACTATATATATGAAAGGAACTCTGAACCAGACCCAGCTGAAGACAGAAGAAGCAAAGCAAATACAGATTTTCCAAAAAATCAATCCAGAGGTAAAGAGATAAAAAATATGGAAAGAGCTATTCACATATATGTATAAAATCTTGAACCACTGCAGTGTAAGCTCAGAGTTTCAGAAGAATAGAGGAGAGGAATGGCTTAGGTGTTCCTAACAGAGCTGAGAGTTTTCTGGAACTTAAAAACACACCACTTCTCAGGTCAAATTCCTTCCACATAGGACTGCGTGGCCTATAAATATAAATGCAGATTTAGGCACAATATTATAAAACTATTGCAGAGGTGTTTTTGAACATCTTAAAATTTGCCAAAGGGAAAGGACCGATTACTTACAAAGAATTGCAAATTAGCCCAACCCTGGCTTTTCAATAGCAAAACCTAAAAATGTAAACAAAAATACAGTAATATCTTCAAAGTGCTAATGTTATATTCTAGTCATTCCAGAGCACAGGCAAAATAAAGATTCTTCAAACATGCAAAGACTAAACACGACTGTTTATATTTTTAAATAATATAAACCCAGAGAGAGAGTAAGGCAACAACAATACAAGTCAGTGAAAATAGTGATACAATTATGTTGGGAAATTTAATTAACACCTAAAAGTAAATAGGTTTTTGACAAAACTAAAACTCTAAGAATATATACATATAAAAGAACTTACAGGGGATCCAGGCATCATAAGGTAATTTTTATGCTTAACAGAGGGGTAGAAATACTAAATTACAGATGTGTAACAATAATTTGTATGATTAATCAAATGTTAACTGAAGACAAATTACTCAAAGAATAGAATTTAAAACTTCTAAATCAGAAGAGGAAAACGTAAACATAGAAAAAGTAAAGTCAACAGAATACAAAAAAAATGAATGAGAACAAAGCAAATAAAAATGGACTTTAGACAATAGAATGTAAGTTGGAAGAAATAAATACAAACATTATTATATCAATAATCACAAGTGTAATTTAATTATTCCCACCTCTTAAAGTGGAAGAGAAAAGAAATTCATCTTTTGGTATTCTGCTTTTAAAAAGAAAACCTGAACAAAATGACTCTGAAGATGAAATATTCTGAAATAGAAAAAAGAGACACTAGGTAGATGCTAATAAAAAGAAATAAGATATAGTAATAGAAAGTGATGGGCAGCTACCATAATTGGAGCTCTCTGTCAAGTGGTGGTTTTAAAGCTGAGACCTGAATTGTGAGAAGGAATAGTCACAGAAAGATCTAGAAGCTGACCATTGAAGGTAGAAGAAATAGAAAGCACAGCAGCCCCAAAGTGGGACAAGCTTAGTGTGTTGGAGACGCCAACAGAGACAGTGGGACTGGGTTTTGAGGGAAGCCAGGGTGGGAAGCGACCACATGTTGGAGGCAAGGGGTAACAGATCATGCTGGCCCTGGTGGGTCATGGTAAAAAGTATGTTTAGCCCATGGGTGATGGACACTCTATTGGTGAATTTCAAGCCAGACTCTGACATTCTAATTGTACGAGCCAGAAAATGGGTCCTTACCGGACAGGGAAGATGCCAGCACTTTGATTTTAGACTTCCCAACCTCCAGAACTATGAGAAATAAATTTCTATAGTTTACAAACAGCCCATTCTTAAGGGCTTTGTTATAGCAGCCTGAGCAGACAGAAATAGTGAACCCTGAATACTTCTTCTATGGCCAGTGACCCTAGTTCTACGGAGAGCTGAGTAGATACCAGAGACCAAAAGCAACCAGAAAACAGGAGAGCAGGACTTGTTTGTTCAAAAATAGAATGTTCAGAATTTTAAAATAGAATTATTTGTGAAAGCAAACTCACGGAAATGATTAGCCGCTCCCTGTGTGACTGAAGATTAGCTAAGCACAGGACATATCCCTGAAATGAAAAACCAGGTATCACGAACAAGGGAGGCGAGGATCTGCTTCTGACAGAAATGTTTTCCAAAATAAATAGCGAAGTTAAAAAAACACAATGCAGGGGCAGTGCCTGTCACTTAAAGGAGTAGGGTGCCAGCCCCATATACTGGAGGTGGTGGGTTCAAACCCAGCCCTGGCCAAAACTGCCAAAAAGAAAAACGCAATGGAGATGAGTATGTTTAATCATACACAGACTGTCCAGAAAGTGTCCAGCCACGTAAAATGAAAAATAGCATTAGGCTTGGCTAGATACTTTCTGGACAGCCCTCATACCACCATTATACTCATTTGTATTAAAAACAAAAAAAAGGTAGGATATACTGGCTCATATGGCCAATATTTTGAGTCAGTCAGAACATGCTCTTAATATAGTTTAGTGGCAGTGGAGCCTTAGTCCTGTCCTTCTTTTCTGCAGAGTTTTGTTTTTGAATGATGAGTTCCAATAAAATTCTTTTATTTTTTAAAAAAGCCATAGCCATTTGATGATTATACTAGCTCTTCAATTTCCATTTTGCTCATTTATTCTTAATTTGGCTAATTTGCTTGTCAAAAAGCCCCATCGTGAGCTCTGTGGCAATAAGGATAAAAACAAATTAAGCATAATCTTATTTTACCTATAAGTTGCCTATACTAGTGGGGAAAAAAGGGATATAAAACTTGTTAAGACTGTACATTGAAGATTAAAATTTTTGAGACAGAAATCTTCATAATTCTTTAAAATAGGTTCTTCATAAGTCATACCAAAGTATTTGTTTTGACAGGTAATTTTCTGTTCGTGTTTGAAATCTCCATTTCTAACACTTTTTTCTCTGAAATTATGGAAAATGAGTCACTAAAAAGTGTTCCCATAACACTTTTCCTCTTGAACAAATTGAAAGATTAGTGCTTTTTTTTAAGAAGATACACAATTCAATTGAAATAACTCAGTATTGTGTTTGTTTCAGTGGAAGTCACAGACCAACGATTTCCTATAATTATATTTATATGTAGATTACCTTCTGCATTTATTAGAATATATCTTTATGAGTAAAACTCATTTTCATGAGGAAAAACATAAGTAGCAACTATTAAGTTTTTATTTGAACCCAACATAAATACCTGAAGACAGCACTTAAGAAAAAAAGAATCCATCTTTTATTACTAAAATAAAAATACAGGAGAGCCTTCATAGTGGGGCATCTCCCTACCAGCCCACCTGTGTAAGTTGACCTAATTTCCATAGACTGGACATAAGCTAATGTATGTATCAGTACGGTAGGCCTATTTCCTCATATTGACCATTTTGTTAGTCTCTTGGTTAGTAAACTTAGTGAGTTTATTTATGCATTTTATAATGTTTACATGGTTTTTTTTATATTGCTAGCATTAAATCAGATTTTATTAATAAGATTAAGTGATTACATCATTAACAAATCTAGGATGCTACCTAATAGTAAATACTGGTAGACAGTGCAAACATTTACTAAGTCTTAAATGGCTTCATCCTTTGGGTGATTTTCAATTTAAGAGCATGGAAAGCAGCTGGGTGCCCATAGCTCAGTGAGTAGGGTGCTGGCCACATACATGGAAGCTGGTGGGTTTGAGCCCAGTCTGTGCCTGCTAAACAACAATGACAACTGCAACCAAAAAGTAGCCAGGCGTTGTGGCGGGAGCCTGTAGTCCCAGCTACTCAGGAGGCTGAGGCAATAGAATCGCTTAAGCCCAAGAAACTCTGGGCTTGGTCTTAAGGTTGTCATCAGCTGTGACCCCCTGGCACTCGACTGAGGGCAACATAGTAATACTCCGTCTCAAAAAAAAGCATGGAAAGAAAATGATGACTCCTAAGGATCAGTGTGTATCAGGTATTCTGTTTGGTTTGTTTTTAAAACTTCTAACATAGAAGTATGATGATCCACTTCAAAGATGATGCCAGGGAGCAGAGAGGGACTCAACTCTTATCAGCATAGCAGTTGTCCTCAAAATGTATTCTGCAAACCACCATCCATTTGCAAAGTTCAGGGAAAGAGATTTTCAAGACGAGTGTTATGTGATGGTGACCGCGTCATCGCATCCTCACTTCATCTCATCCCATCCCCCCTTCCCTTTTTCTCAAATTCTCCTGCCTCACAGCCTTGTAGGATTCTTGGCTTCTTCAAATTCAGAAAGGTTGCCAGCGCCTGGCACACAGAAGGTGCTCAGTAAATAATCATCTACTACCTCCCCTTATATACAGTGCACATGGCCCATTAAGGGCTGTGAGTAGCATTATAGTCAATGAATCTGCTTGGTATGGGATCATTTTTTTTTTAGTCACATCCCTTATAACTAATATTCAATTAAAAATAAGTCCTTTGGTAAAGGCTGCCACAGTGAAATCAAAAAGAACTCAACATTCCAAAATGTGCCCCATCCCATTCACCAAAACTCCTATTCGAATGCGAATGTCACTTAGAAAGTGTACTTTAGGAAGAATGAGATTGTCAGCTTACCTAATAGCAGCTATGGGTAGACAGAATGGATTTGGGGGGAAGATCATGGCAGGCAACCTCAGGAGGCAGGGGGAAAGGTTACAGGTGAGGACCCACCTCACCCAGGGGAAACAGCAAGGGAGCCTGCCTGGGAGAAGCCTAAAAGGTTAGTTACATTGGTGAAGAAAGGATTTTTTCCATATTTTCCTCCACCAGCTCTGACTAAGTGGTTTATTGTTTTTAACCCTGCCAATATAGTGCATATCCATGAAATAATATTAGGGTTCTATTTTGCTTATTGGTTTCTTTGATTTAGAATTTGCTTTAAGCTGCTTTGGTCTTAGAGACACCAAATCACTCACCCACTTTTCCTCACTATGGAAAGAGTCCAGTGGGCAGGCAAAGGCCACCAATGCCCTCATTGGTAGCAACAGTACCAACACCAATAGCGGGTTCCTTGAAACATCCATTCTCTGCCTCGCTGTTCAGATACGTGATTTCATACAATGTTCATGGTACTTAACAAAGATTTAACATGAAAAGATCTCAAGATCTCAAGCAGTTTAAGTAACTCCTCTTGAGAGAAGATAACCCAGAAAAAAGGAGGTCTAAGAGAACAGAGGTCTTCTCAAGGAGACCCCCAAGGAAGCACCTGTAAAGTCCTCTGTGTAGTGACTGAGTTCTTAGCAATTTGTAGAAACTTAACTTCCTGGGACCTAGAAACTAATGCTTGCTGCTTCTTCTGTAAAAGCTGTAGCCCTCTGCTCCAGCTTGATTCAAACTGACCAATAAGAAAGGTACCCACGGACCAGAACTTTTTGACTGGAGATAAAAAAGAGGACTGAGCCAGTCAGGAGCTTGGCCATTTTGAATTCTTCTGTGCTGTGTTCTGTGGGCTGAAATAATGTCCTTCCTCTCTAACTGTTAACTGTGTTGGGGTGTTCATTCTCTCCACTGGGCCTCATCTTCCTGCAACACTCTAAGTTCTGGGTAATGAATCAGGATTCAAACCCACCAACGACTGGCTGTAAATCACATTATCTTTCTCTTCTGCTGGGATACCATCCTTTTGTCCTTTAACTAGTAAGAAAGGCCAAAAGCAAAGATTATCACTCCAAATATGTAATGTCCCTGGCTTCCCAGGGACACTCCCAAGGGGTGGGTTTGTTGAATACCATGGGGTTTGGAAATAAGACAAGCCTTCCAGGACAAGGTAGTATAAAAATGACAAGGAGAGAAATATGCCAAAGAATTCAGATCAGAAAATTGCTGCAATAACCATCTCCTGATACTTCAGAAAATATCACAACTTGTATTTTTATCTAAATGGATATTACACAAGAGAAAAAGAAAACAACTAGTCTGAGTCCTTAATCTTTTATAAGTCAAGGACTTTGGAGAGTGTCTGGAGCATGGACTCAACACTCACGTAGAAAAGGCATTAGACTGAGTTAACGCCAGTTTCTTTGCTCATTTGTTTGTTTTTAGTTTAGAATTTGCATATGCCTACTGGATTTCTGGGCCCCCTACAGACAGTATATGATATAGGCAATCAAATTACATTGAGCATAAAGTAAAAATCCCAATAAATAGTAGATGTACAGATGTTTGTGGAAAATTAGAAGTCAGTTGCAACAAATAGTCAAAACTGTATTAAAAAGAATAAATGGAAATATCTTATGGTTAATCGGACAAAATACAGAAGTTTATCCGCAAAGTGAAACTTTACTTGAAGTGAATTTCAAGTTGGAATTAATGCTTCAAATAGGTCCCTCATATAAAAGGTTTTTTAGCAAATTAATGAACAGTTTCTACTAGGAGTGAAGCCTACAGCATAGCAGATTCCAATTCTTTGCTCATAATAGGTTTTAGAATGTTAGTCATGCATTGATTACCAAAGGATATTTGGGGCAACATTTGGAAAGCAAAGTTATAAACAGATCTGGTCAGCTCTCTCCTAAAGACCCTTTGAGAATAATCTCAACCAAGTCACTTATTGGATTTAATAATGAGGAAAGTGAGTTGGGAAATACCAGATGTTAATGAACATCTGTCCAAGGCTTTGCCTTGAATGGGAGGTTCATTAGTCTATTCAAGTCTACTTTAGACTAGAGGCAGATTCTTTAATAATCATTCAATATTACTTCCTCCAACATGTGCTATTAAAATATTTTTAGCATTCTTGCTCATTGTTTTTTTGTTTTTTTTTTTTGAGACGGAGCCTCAAGCTATCCCCCTGGGTAGAGTGCCATGGCATCACAGCTCATAGCAACCTCCAACTCCTGGGCTCAAGCGAGTCTCCTGCCTCTGCCTCCCAAGTAGCTGGGACCA
>CAUYQV010127982.1:0-75731 GCA_963574575.1 Galagoides demidoff | reverse complement strand
TTTTTGTTTGTTTGTTTTTTATTATTAAATAATAGCTGTGTACATCAATGCAATCATGGGATACAGTGTGGTGTTTTCATATACAATTTGAAATATTTTCATCAAACTGGTTAACATAGACTTTATGTCAATTTTCTTAGTTATTGTGTTAAGACATTTATATTCTACTTTTAGAAAGATTCACTTGTACCCTTATAATACAAACCATAGAAGTGATCCCTCCAATCACCCTCCCACCACCCATCCCCCTCCCCCTCCCTATATTCTTAGGCTATAATTAGGTTATAGCTTTCATATGAAAGCTATAAATTAGTTTCATAGTAGGGCTGTGTACATTGGATATTTTTTCTTCCATTCTTGTGATACTTTGCTAAGAAGAACATTTTCTAGCTCCATCCATGTAAACATGAAGGAGGTAAAGTCTCCATCTTTCTTTATGGCTGCGTAGTATTCCATGGTGTACATATACCACTGTTTATTGATCCATTCGTGGATCGATGTGCACTTGCGCTTCTTCCATGATCTGGCTATTATGAATTGGGCTACAATAAATATTCTGATACAAATATCCTTGTTGTAATATGATTTTTGGTCTTCTGGATATATACCTAATAAAGGAATTTCAGGGTCAAATGGCAGGTCTATTTTTAGTTCTCTAAGTGTTCTCCAGATGTCTTTCCAAAAGGAACTTATTAGTTTACATTCCCACCAGCAGTGAAGAAGTGTCCCCTTTTCTCTACATCCATGCCAGCATCTCTGGTTTTGGGATTTTGTGATATGGGCTAATCTTACTGGAGTTAGATGATATCTCAAAGTAGTTTTGATTTGCATTTCTCTGATGATAAAGGATGATAAGCATTTTTTCATATGTCTGTAGGCCATGCACCTGTCTTCTTTAGAGAAATTTCTTTTCAGGTCCCTTGCCCAGCCTGAGATGGGATCACTTGTTCTTTTCTTGCTAATACATTTGAGTTCTCTATGGAGTCTGGTTATTAAACCTTTGTCAGAGACATAACCTGCAAATATCTTCTCCCATTCTGAGGACTGTCTGCTTGCTTTACTTACTGTGTTCTTGGCTGTGCAGAAGCTCTTTAGTTTGATCAGGTTCCAATAGTGTATTTTTGATGTTGCTTTAATTGCCCAGGGGATCCTCCTCATAAAATATTCACCCAGGCCAATTTCTTCAAGTGTTTTCCCTACACTTTCTTCTAGTATTTTTATGGTGTCATGTCTTAAGTTCAAATCTTTAATCCAGTGAGAGTCTATTTTAGTTAGTGGTGAAAGGTGTGGATCCAGTTTCAGTCTTCTACAGGTTGCCAGCCAGTTTGCCCAGAAGTCTGGCATTTTGAAGGTGGCACTGTGGCCTTGCTGGAAGTAGACAGCCTGTGAGCTCTCTCCTGTCCCACAGGAGGACACAGCTTTGCTGTGTCAGATCAGTCCCTGGTCAGCAGAGGCTGCCTCCGAGCTGTCCTATCTGGGTTGCTGCTTCCTAGGTGGCCTGGGAAGTCCTGAGGCACTGAAGAAGGAGATGCTAGGGGACCCCAGGAGGTAGTCAAGGTTATATTGGAGCAGGGTAGGCCCTAAACCCAATGACTGGAGTCTTTATAAGAAACGGGGCAGACAGAGACTCAGAGAAACAGACTCTGAGACTTCTTTGCCAAGCACAGCTTCAGCCCTCTCCAGTCAGAAGGCCGTGCACAGACGGAGGCAGAGACTAGAGTGATGAACCACAATCTGAGGGATGCCAGGAGCCACCAGGAGATGCAAGAAGTAGGAAGGAGCCTCTCCTAGAACCTGCAGAAAGAGTATGACCCATGGTGTCCTGAGTTCAGACATCTGGTCTCTAGAACTGCAAGGTAATGAATTTCTGTTGTTTGAAGCCTCCGGTTTGTGGTAAAGTTCTAAAGCAGCCCCAAGACTCTAATACAGGTCCTCAGGGACCCACCCCTTCAAGTTCACCTTCCAGCTCTCACCCCACCCTGTCCTATGGGTTCTTCTAACTTGATCCTGCCACTCTCCAGCCCTAGACTCTTGAGCACTCCCACTGAGGACGCTGAGACCCCTGAGCCCTGTGAGCCCTCTGCCCTGTTCTGAGCTACCTGGTCTACCTCTCCCCTACCCCACACAGGTCCCAGCAGTCCAGGTGGGTCTCCCTTCCTTCTGCCATGGTGGCCTCCAGGCCCTGTATCCCTCCTCACTGCTGACCCAGCCACTGCCCCCATGCCCTCAGCCCTGAAGGCTGACTCCTAGGTCCCAGCCTTTCCACACCTAGGCCTGGGTGCCTCCCTGGTCTCTCTCGATTCTAGGACCTCCCTTGGCATCTTGGTAGCTCATTCCTCTACCCTCAAGACTCTGGCCCCTTGGCTTGGCGCCTGTGGCTCAAGTGGCTAAGGCACCAGCCACATACCCTGAGGTGGCAGGTTCGAATCCAGCCCAGGCCCGCCAAACAACAATGATGGCTGCAACCAAAAAATAGCTGGGCATTGTGGCAGGTGCCTATGGTTCCAGCTACGGGAGGCAGAGGCAGGAGACTCGCTTGAACCCAGGAGTTGGAGGTTGCTATGAGCTGTGATGCCACGGCACTCCACCCAGGGTGACAGCTTGAGGCTCTGTCTCAAAAAAAAAAAAAAAAAAGACTCTGGCCCCTTGATGGCACTGCCAATGGCTTCATCATCTTTGAAGCCTTCTTGACACCCCAACTCTGTCTCCTCCTTCCCATGGCTGATGTTAATCCTGGACATTTCTTCTGCCTTCTCTGAGCCTGGGTCTGGGGACACAGGCACCACAACAAAACCTCCGCCCAGCTGATTGATGGCTCTGTTGAATTAAGGTCACCCTGGCAGGAGTGGCCTTCCTCACCTCTCCATGTCAAAGTCTTCTCTAAACAGTTCTGAGCCAAAGATGAAACAAAGCTAAAATTCAGGTGACCTCGAGGTCAGGATCATTTTGTTCATGGCTGTGTCCCGCACCTGGCACAGTGCCTGGTATAAGATGAATTGATGAATGGATTAAACGGATTTACTTCATCTACTCTAACTGGCCCACCCTGACTCACTTGCTGGTCATAGAGCTGCACTTGGCTGGCTCCTGTCCTCAGACCAGATTTTCCAGAGTTTGGACACCACCCTTCACAGGGCCAGGCCAGCCGAGCCTCCTGGCAGTGTGAAAGGAGATGAGACACCTGGAGTAGTCCTGACATGAGGCTGGCACCTGCTCATGCCTCATTGCCCCCTCCCCCGATTACACTGTCATCTCAGTGTGGTGGAGCCACCTGGACCTGTATCTTCTGAGATGCTCTGGCCCCAGACTGGGCCTCCTCCAGCAGACCAAAGGCCATGCCTCTTCCTGTAGCTCTGACTACCCACCAGCTCTGGGCCTGACCCCTGCCTCTCTCTCCCTTTCCTCCCCTCCTCTCCATGCACACAGCCCTGCTCCCCTGGCTCCACATCACACCTACGACATGTACCTGTGTATGTACACATGTAAAGGCACATGCGTGCACCCGTGAACATGCACACAGGCACACATACACACATGCACACACATGCACAGTCCCATCTGACTGATCCTCCTCCCCTCCAAGGAGAGAGAAAACATCATACCTTTCCCTCCCCCCCATCTGCACACACAGGTCTCAACATTTCTGGTCATGTTTTCTGAGGACTGAGAAGCCACAGAAGGAACAGCCTCTGCACATCTCCTACCCCGCACTCCGCTCTCCTCTCCCCTGCACACCTGCTGTCTCTCCTCACTCCTGCCCTTCATTTTTTGTAATGTTCCTATTTACCCACCCAGATCTCCACATACTGAAACCCTTTCTTGGTCTTAAAGATGAACATTGCAGATGAAGCTCTTTCTGTGAACTCAGAAGTGAGGAAACTAATGTACAGAGGTTGAGGACTGAGGCCTTCCTTCTAACTGGGACTTCTCCCTAAAAGGAGAAAGGTTCACCTGAGCCCCCATTCACCCTTCCTTGTTCCTGGACTCCTGCACCCCATCTTACTCAGTTGGACAGTGACCCTTAGGCTATTGCATCTGACGGTGCCACCTCTGGCCTCTTGGCTGCCTTCAGTGTGGTGCTTGCTCCTTCTTCCTAAACCGGCTCCTTCCTGGGTGCCTAGGCCCACATGCCTTCTTCTCCCTTCTTCCTACTTGCTGGATCTTCCCAGCTGGCTCCTCCCAGGACTCTCTGCACACTGAGGGCCCCATGCTTACCTACCTGGCCCTGACTGATAGGAACAACCTCCAGACCTGCACCACCACCACCACCCCCGCCTCCCAACACCTCTTTCTGGGCATCCAGCAAGCACCTCTGATAGCCTTGGTTCTTCCAAACACATTGCAGCTTCTCTTCCCAATCTAGCCCAAGGGACTGGGCATGGGGCTGGACATGGGGCAGTCAGGAAGTATCCACAGTGAGTGTCAAGGCTGGAATACCTAGCAGGTGGGAGGCACTTTGGGGAGAAGCAGAGGGCTACAGGAGGGAGCCACAGGATAGGGTGTGCTCTGGCCTCATTTGGCTATGCTAAGCAGGAGGTGCCGTGTGCCATGTGGGGGGCCTAGGGGGGAAGCTGTCCTCACAGGGACAGTGCTAAAGGCACATGCATGGCTGACCTCCCGGAGACATGCTGGGAGCACAGACAAGGGCAGATCTGGGGTAACCTGGTGTGGGCTCCATATCTAGGCCATGAGAAGTCCGACAGTAGCCTTCTGTTTCACCCTTCATGTGGGCTACCTAAGTCAGTGACCATAGGACAGAACCTCCTGCCACCCTTTACAGAAACTGTTTGTGGAGTTGACCCAAAGGTGTAGGCCAGTTATGAGGGATAAGAGGGGAAGTTGTCCAGCCTACCAACTCCTGCCAGAAAAGGGGATGTGAGTCAGCAGGGACCGTGTCCCTGGCCCCTTCAGCTGGTGCCTTTGTGAAGGGTATCTGTGCCCTTTATGCCTCTCGCCTTTCCTACATAAATCCTGGCCTAGCCTAAGCTGGCAGTTTGCAAGGTTGGCTCTTAAATTTGAATAGAAAATGAGATGGTTATGGGAGATACAGGTGAGCAGGTATAGATCGGATGAGGCTGAGTGTGCGTGCAGGTCCGTACGGGCTGTATGTGATGCACACTCCGGAGCTGCGGGTGGTGTGCACACGTGAGTGCACCATGAGACAGGTATATAAGCCCAGGAATATGTTTGGACATGTACATACAGATCAAGCATTACATTAGGTCACAAGTCCAAAGGCAAGGTGCAGGCAGCATTTGCAGTTTCTCTTATCTGAAAAGACCAACACAAATGGCGACTTCTGTTGGCTGGCTGAAGAATGCTTGTGTAGGCCGCCAAGCAGAGCTCCAGAGACGTGGGAATCTCGTTCATCTTCCCCAGCACAAAAAACTACCATCCCTTCCATGAGTTGCTGCTGGGCTGTCCTGATTGTCAGGCAACGGTGTCCAGAAGTTGAGCCCATGCCCTTCCCCCTCCCACCCTCCTCTCCTCATCTCCCTCCCTCTCCCTCCTCTTTCTTTCTCTCTGCCTCTCCTCAGTCCTTGCATCATGATGGGGTTTTTTTTTTTTTTTGATTTACAGATCAGTAGTATCAGACCAGCCCCCTCCTGAGGTCAGTCAGGGCTGGTGAGGGCTAAGGCCAAAGCCAACCCTTGGAAGGCCAACACCCATGGAAAACCTTCCCTTTGTCTATAACTTTCCATGGCTCCAAGATCATGTTAGAACTAACTTCTTACACAGCTGTGATGGAGAGGATCTGGCCAGTATTGTTCAGTGGTTTCCAATCTCACACCAAGGAATCTGAGGCTATATTTGGGGTTTGTGGCAATAATGACACTATCAACTACTGACGTCTGCTGGGACAGTGGGAGGTGGCAATGGCATGAGTGTGACATGTGTGATGGGGCTGGGCAGGGCCAACTTGGACACTGTAAGGAGAGACATTGATTACTGGTGACATCCAGAGCCTTCCCTATTCCTAGAACCGCCCTGCAGCCCTGGTCTCAGTGCCCAGACATATGCCATTCCCATCACCTGGGAGCTGTGCCCTTCCCTCCTCATCCACCCTCTATGTGGGTGACCTCACTAATCCTTGGGTGTCCATCCAGGGTCTCCTCCATGGCCACCCCATTGCAGGCAGACACCAGGGCCCATGGCCCTCGGGGTGGGTCTCAGTACAGAGTGACCTTGAGTCTGGCATTAAGCAGGGGCTCCAAGCTTGTGGATGAATGGAATTGAACAAAGTTCTCTGACCCATGGGACCTGGCAAATGAGAAAGGGGCCTCTACCCCATTTCAACCAAACAACATAGGTATTTGGCTATGGGAAAAGGGAAAGCCTGGCTCATGCTCCATTGGCCTTTCCTGAGCTGTCAGGAAAGAACATGGATGAATGTCATAGACTCCATCCTTTGCCCTGCCTGGACCTGCCCTGAGACTGCAAAATAGCACCCAGCTGTCCTCTTTTCCTGCAGGTACCAAAACCAGGTTTCTGTGCACCACTGCATACACCTTCACCCGAGGAAACATGTCCTGCAACTCTCACCAAAAAGCCAAATGGGCTTACATACATCCTCACTCCAACCACCCCAGCCAATTTGGGGGAGCAGGGGACCAGAGAGGGAGGAGAGCTGTTTGCCACATGGGAACAGGATGACATCCCCTCTCCTGCCCTGGCTCCTTCAAGCAAGCCAAAGGGGGTCTAAGGGAGCCTTTTGTGGTTATCCTGGGAGTGCTGGGATGCAGGGGAGACTGGCATCTCACTCCTTGGATGGCTGTGCACTATGAGTGAGCCCAGGAAAGCAGCATCCAGTTATCACAAATTGCTGGGTTGTTTTTAACTATGTTTGACAACAATGTCAAAGTACATTTCACAGGAGAGAATGTTACCAGAGATGAAAGGATGAATCATGATTGTAAATTATTTCATAGTGATTTAAAATAATTCAGTAAGGGGCAGCGCCTGTGGCTCAAAAGCATTGGTCCCATATGCCGGAGGTGGTGGGTTCAAACCCAGCCCCGGCCAAAACCTGCAAAAAAAGAAAGAAATAGTAATAATTCAGTAAGAAAGCAGAACAATCCAAATGCACACAAAATAACAGCTTGAAAGTAGATAAAGAAAAAACTAATAGAGCTAAACAGAGAAATAGGAACTCCACAACCATTGTTTGAGACTTCAACACTCCTTGCTCAATACTTTATAGAAAATAAGTAAGAATACATGAAATGCGAACAGCACTCTCAACCAACTTAACCTAACTGACATTTGTAGAAGCTCCACCACTAGCAACAGAATGTACATTCTTTCCAAGTTCATATCAAACAATGACAACAATAGACCATATTCTGGATTATAAAAACAAGTATTAATGACTTTACAGTGATAAAATCATATAAAATATGTTTTATAACCACAATGTAATGAAGTCAGAGACAAATAACAGAATGCTACATGAAGAAAACCTCAGAATGCTGGAAAACCAAATAACGCAGTTCCAAATAAACTATGAGTTAAAGAAAAAAATCAAAAGGGAAATTAGAAAATATTTTTAACTGAATGAAAATAAAAACTCAACACACTAAAATTTGTGGAATGTTGCTAAAGCAATACTTAGAGGGAAATTTATACCACTACATACTTAGATTGGAAAAGAAGCTGGTCTCCCAGTCAGCTGATCCCGTATTTCACCCTAGGAATCTAGGGAAAGAAAAGCACAGATTAAAGCAAAGGCAAGCAGGAATAATAAATAGTAAAGAGCAGATCAGAGATCACTGAAATAGAGAACATAAAAATAATAGAGAAAAATCAATGAAATCAAAACTGGTTCTTTGAAATGATCAATAAAGTTGATAAACCTTTAGCAGACTGAGAGAAAACATAAATCACCAACATCAGGAGTGAAATGGTTGACATCACTATAGATCTTATAAATCTTCATTGTATAATAAGGAAATATGAGCAGCTTCAGTAAACTTGACTCCTAGATGATAATAGATAAATTCTTTAAAATATAAAAACTACCAAAGTTCACTTAAGAAGAAATAGATAACTGGAATAGCTCTATATGTATTAAAGAAATTTAATTTGTAGTTTCTTTCTCACAAGAAAACTATAGGCCCAGACAGCTTCACCAATGTTTGGATTGTACTAAACATTTCAATAAAAATAATGCCAATTTTATGCAAACTCTGCTAGGAAATAATAGGGGAGGGAAGAGGGAATGCTTTTTTTTTTTTTTTGCAGTTTTTGGCTGGGGCCAGGTTTCCCACTACCTCCGATATATGGGGCTTGCGCCCTACTCCTTTGAGCCACAGGCACCACCCAAGTGACTACTTCTTAATTGGTTCTATGAAGCTAGTGAATTGGTCCTATGAATGCCAGAAACAGACAAAGGCATTACAAGAAAA
Source organism: Galagoides demidoff (assembly GCA_963574575.1). Taxonomy (NCBI): domain Eukaryota; kingdom Metazoa; phylum Chordata; class Mammalia; order Primates; family Galagidae; genus Galagoides; species Galagoides demidoff. The sequence continues at coordinate 67,326 of CAUYQV010127982.1, read as the reverse complement.
GATAACTAGAGATGGATATCTTTCATTAACATAGATATAAAAATTTTCTAACAGAATTTTAGCATGTTGAATTCAATAATATATAAATAGGATAATACATTGTGACCAAGTGAGTTTTATCCCAAGAATGTAAAGTATGTTTAACATTAAAAAAATTAATGTAACTCACAATGTTAACAGGCCATGAAAGGAAAACCACAGGAACATCTCAATAGATGCAGAAAAGGTATTTAACAAAATCCAATTTACAGGAGCCCACTGAACCCAGGGCCAAATGACCTGTGGTTTTTCAAGGCTTCGGCCATGCTCCTAGTTTCCTACTCATGCACATTCTTCATTGCATGGAACATGGGGCGAGGAGTCAGGGAGACTAGATAGAGACCCAATCCTCAAGCGCTCTCAGTCTATGGTAAAGGTGGAAGAGGGGCAGAGACCACCTATGGACAGAGTGCAAAGGAAATTCCAGACAGACCGATGCAGAAATTCAGAGTAGGAAGAGCTTCTTTCATCAGGAGAGCTGGGAGATACTTCATAGAAGGGACAGTATTCACATTGGCTTGGACAATGGTGATTTAGCAGGTGGCAGGGAGTAGGAAGACATTCCAAGAGGAGGAAACTGTGCCAACTGATCCCAGGGCAGAGCCCACACAGGGAGTGGGGAGGCAGAGGATTACTCACTGGGGTTCCCTTACTGTGAGGACTAGAGTCCTTCACCAAAAGGTCAAGGTCCAAATGCCCACATGGCTGCTTAGATTACTGTTCAAATAGTCACTGTCCAATCATACCTCCCCACTGCAGAACTCAGGTTAAGATATGACTTACTTTGGACAATGAAAGATGGGCGTGAGTAATGTGACTCTGTTAGGAAGTTTAAGGTTCTCTGCACAGCACTTTTTCTCAGTAATACCCACCTCGGCACTTGCCCCATTAGCCTAGGAGCTGGAATGAAGCTGGCAGACAAGCAGCTGGAGTGAGAGATGAACTTGGATTGCTGGAGGCTGCTGGGCAAGGGCATGTTTGTCACTGAAGCATATCATAGCCTAAGCTGGTTGATGCACCTGGCTCTTCAGGGTACCTAAACAACCCATGTCTTAACTTTCTCAGCAGTAGAGTGGGAATAATGGCAATTACCTACCTTAAGGGGTGGCTGGAAGGACTAACAGGCTTGGTGCCCAGCACCAAATGAACTTGATGCAAGTGTCTGCTGTTTTCTCTCAAGATGCAGCCTTGATTTGCCAAGGGGGTCACCCCAGTCTAGGATCACATCTGTAAAACAATTTTCCAAACTGGACTTTTATAGAACACTCTTCCTCAGGATGTTGATAATGTGACATGAAAAAGTGAAAAAGGCATCTGCTTTGGATAATTTGGGAAATTTTGAGTAAACCAAGTTAAACAGTTGTACTGAATTGTCAAACTTCTCTGAATGCCAGGTTGACCAGGGTGCTTGGACCCATGGTGCCATGTCTGGGGCAGGGGATGGGAGGAAGAGGGTGCACGCCAGGGTTTAGAGGAGATGGGTGCCCACTGGAGCTGGTGGAACAGAATGTGGGCTTCCAACTCAGGATGTTGGTCCAAATCCCGCTTGCCCAGTGCCCAAGGCCATTGTGCTCAGAAGCCTGGCTTGTTCCCTTGCTCCTGGCACTTGGGCAATAGCTAATTGGATCTGAGAATTTGGTGTGGCTGTTTACAGAAAGCTTTTAGTCCCTAGGACGGGAGGGAAATTGGATTTCAGGCTCCTGGCTTGGAGATACTCCCTGATTCTGGCCTCTCATCCTGTGTGGGGGGCTCAGACAGCTGCCTCTGTTCAGGGCAGATTATAAATTATTCATCCATTTAATACCTACTCAGGCCAGATCGATGCCAGGGGCTCAAGTTGTCCAGCATCTCTCATCTCTAGATAAATCCATTTTGCCTATAAGAGCTGCTAAGCTCTAGCCCGGCCAGGGTCTGATGGTCATTGGAGAATTTCCCTAATTTGATAGCCTGGGGTTGGGCTGTGGTCGCTAGCTGTGCACATAGGTCTGTGGTACCCTCCAACCTCACCCCTCTGGTCAGATCTTCAGGGACTGAGCTACTAGATGATGCCTTTGGATGAAGGATGGATGATTTTGTGAATTACCAAGGAACATTTATCTTTACAGAAATGAATAACAGTCCATGGGCACTTGGTCTTGGCAAAGACAGCTTTAAATGTGCCAATCAGAGCTTCAAAGACCATTCCAACTTTACAAGAAACCCTTGGGCTGGTTATCATGAGATTGCTCTCTTCTATCCCACACCAAAGCTGAGAAGCCTACCTCCTCCAGGAAGACCTCAGTGATTCCTCCTACCACCTTTCCCCATCAGGCTGCCTCACTGACTCAGACTCAGGCTTCCTGAAGATGCCCTTTCTGTTCTCAAATGTGTGAGTCTCCCAAAGGTTGTTGAGCCCCTGCTCCTGAACAGAGACATCTTGTTTATGTCTCCAGAAACCCTCTTGAGCCAAGAAAGGCAGAGAGGGAGGTGTCCAGGTAGAGCAGGTGCTTCAATAAGAGGTAAGAGGAGAAAACTGAACTCTCAGCTTACCTGAAGGGCCAGGCCTTCTTGATCACATAAGAACATTCCAGAAAAGCCTGTACTATTACTCCATTTGGAAGGGAGGAAACTGAGATTCAAGGAGGAGATTTGACAAGTGCTGTGGCTCAGCAACAGCAGATTGAGCTCCCACACGTGAAGGGACCTCCCAGGGACCACTTGGCCAGCCTCAGACTCAGCCCCACCCACCAGCTACTGGGTGCCTGTGCACACCAGAATCCACCTCCCAGGTGCACACAGAGACACACAGAGAGAGAGTGATGTAGCTTGCAGGACAGCAGCACGGCAGGGACTGGCCCAGGCCCGTGCCTCCTTTTCAAGACCTGCGCATGCAGTCCCCCAGAAGCTGTCCCCCACCCCATTCACTTGCATTTGTACCATGCTAGGGCACTGTGGGGACTCAGAATTATGCAGATGTGAAGCAGTGATGGTAATATGATTAGTCTGACTTTGTGAACAGAGCTTAAAATAATTGAATCTGAGGGCTGAGCCTCCCTGGCCTCAGGCTCTTCCTCTGCAGATGGGGTTTTCAGAATGTCCTTTCCAGGGCTCCTAGTAGCAACTATGCCTTTGTGGATTTGGAAGAATGTTGAGAGTCATCCTGGGAATGGGAAAGATATAGGTGCTTGTTTCTTCCCCCACTAAGCACCCACTGTGCTCTGTGCTCTGCACAGGAGGCAGGGAAGCACATGAGAGAATGTCAGAGCTAATGCCTAGTTAATCTTCAGGCTCTGAGCTGGGCCAGCAGGGTGAGAGGGCTTCAGAGGGACAGGAGTTCACTGGATGACCACAGTTCAGCATGCTACACAGGACAGGGGCATCAGCCCTGACACCAAGTCAGCATGAAGGGGGTCTGTCCAGAGAATGGCTTTGGGTCGTTCATTTCTTCATCTTGGCTGGGCTACACAGAGACCAGCTCTGCAGGTCCCTGAAGTATCATGAGATGAATGAATGGGTGGCCTAAGGGAGCCCCTGTTCTGCTCTACCATAGTAGAGTGGCTTGAGAAAGAGGCATATATTAATGTCTATATTGAAACATAAAATAGATATGACAATTAAATATACTAAAAATAAAGATTCTTTTTATTCTTCTGTATTCTAAGAAATTCAGGCATTGTCATGGATCCCTAGAACTCTGCAGGCCAAAGGCATGGTGCTATCATGTTACAGCCCTGCAGCTATGATGCCAACAGGTAACCCCAGAAGTGGGGGGCTCTGGGAGCTGGGCCCTTCCTTCTCTGAGGAAGATTCCCCCAGAGAAGGGACTAAGGGCCATGGGGTAGGACTGGAGAGGAGGGTGGGACACCATGTCAGTTTGAATTGAAAACTCATGTCCCTGGGGCTCAATCCCCATCAGCATTGTGTGTGTGTTCCTAATAGGATCAGTGGGCATCAGACTGCCCAAGTCCTTCAAAAATTAGTCTCTAGGAGAAGAGCAGGTTGTAAAAGATGATCAGGACCTAAAGATGCTTGGCACCAAAGCCAGGTAGTTGCTGCATGAACCATAAATAGTAAATGTCATTGTTCCTCTGGAGGTGACAACTCAAAGCTACTGTTTAGTAATGACCCACATGTGACTTTGCTAATCTTTAGAAGGATCCTACAAAGAGTTCATGATGTCATGTCTCATTTCCCTCAGGTCCTCCTGACAGCTTATCCTGACAGTACTCTGGGTCAGTGCCATCTCCTCCTTACAGACAAGGAAACCAAGGCCCAAAGACATCGAAGCCCTGTCCAGTGATTCTCATGCAAAATTGCTGACTTGGGCTTTGACCCTAAAACCATCTCACCCCAAACTCTGCGCTTGATCTTTAAATTCTGACTTAGCCCAGACTGTTCAGGCTGTCTGGAATGCCATTGCCTTCCCACTGCCTTCTCCCACTGATGGAGATCTGCTCAGCACCAGGAGTATGACAGCCAGAGGCTGAGCCTGGCAGCCCCTTGAACTCCCAACTGGACTATGGATGGGCCAGAATTATCAGATAAAAATACAGGGTGTCAGTTACATTTCTATTTCAGATTAACAATGGCTAAATGTCTAACATGAGTATGTCCCAGGCAATATTAAGAAGTACTAAAAGATTATTCGTTGTTTTTTCTAAATTAAAATTTAACCAGACATCTCTTATTTTATCTCACAATGCTAGCAGGGGTGGCAGAGTGGGATTTCTATGAAGACACCCCACTTTTCAAGAGTGATTTAAAATTCTTCAGGGGGACTGGTCCCTCTGCTCTCCATCGGCCCCACCCTGCTTAGCCCTGTGTGTGGGGACAGTGATACAGAGACGCTCCCTCCCACAGTCCTGGAGTTGGGATGGGAAGTGAGGGGGGAACATGCACACCAGATGTTCTTCAAATTTCCACGGCATCCCTTTTAGCCCTGGGACAACCCAGGGAAGACAGCTTTATCTTACTTTTATACTTATCCTCTTTCTTATAGATGAGGACACCAAACCTCAGAATGGGGAGGGAAGGTCCCCCAGCATCACACGGTGGGAGGGTAACCCAGATGGAGGAGGCCCATCTTCCCAGGGTGCCAGCAGCCCTGGGTGAGTTCCTGTGCTGCCTGCAGGCTACGGTGGCCCAGAGCTGAGGAGGCGCACCTGCACACCTGCAGCTGCTCTGCATTCAGCAACAAACAATCCTCTACGGGGGAGGTTATGAACTCTAAGCCTAGAAAATAGTACTTAGTTTTACAAAATTGACACCCACAGGCAGTCAAAGAATAACAGGGCTCCCCTCAGCATCACTCTAGGCGTTTGCAAAGCACCACCTCTGCCCCTGGCTCTGTGTTCTTGGGCCTGGGGAGGCAGGGAAGGTCTGCTTCTGGGCTCTGTCCTCTCCCAGAGCACTGCAGGCTATGGCCATTTGTAAGCCATGTTCTGCCTGCCCTTGACATTTGTGAGCACCAACTGTGCACTCAGAACTTGGCCAACCCAGGCTCATTCAAACCCAGGATGGCTACTCCTGGGCGGGGCTGGGGAGATCATTTATAGGTGGGGTTCACATCCCCAACCTGAATAGTTGTACCCTTTTGTTGCTTTCTTCAAAAAACCTGGTGGCAAAACCTGGTCTGAATGGCCACGTGAAGATTTGCCATCTTTATTTCTTCAATTTACTATGCTTCTCCTTGTTTCCCTGCAGAGCCAGGGATGCATTGGAGTTTGAGGGTTCCCACCTCCCAGGTGGGGGGGCCTGCTGGGAAAGGCACGGAACATGCCTTGTGTGGCCTCTGTCCAGACTGCTGTTCTATAGCCTGCCGGCTCCTGAGGCTTCCTAGGACGGCTGCTGGGCCTATGGAAGCCAAGGTGGCCCCTTTGCCTTCCTCCTGAGGAAACATGCTGCCTTCAGTTATGGCCAGAGCCATGTCCCTTGCTCCTGGATTCTTATTATTCTGCCATTTAAGCTGCCCAGTCATTGGTACTTAGTTGTGGCCGCCCAGGTAGACAGATGCAGTTGGCGGCTGGGCCTGTCTGCCAGAGGCCTGGCTGGAAGCTCCTTCTGCAGGAGGCTACCAGTACCTGTCACTGACTGCCATCACCAGTGCTGAGAAACAAACAAGGAGAGTAGCCCTTGTCTCCTCATTCCGTCCATTGGTATTGGTACGTGAGTGCCATTCTCCTGCCAAAACACTCCATCCTCAGACCCAGGCTGGCCTCACATACTTGGTGACCTAGGGGAATGGGGTGGCAATGAATTTCTGGGCCTTGAAGCTGGTTTTGAAGAAACTGTGCAGCTTCCACCTGGACCCTGACACCATCAGAGAGAAGCTTAAGCCACATGCAGAGGCCACTTGCAGTCTCTGTGATCAACACACACAGCTGAGTCTTCAACCAATGTCAGCATCAACTACCAGCATGTGAGTGACCAACATAGATGTCACCCCAGGTAACAGCAGTCCCAGGTGACATGTGACTGCACCCACAGGTGAGACCTCAGCAGAACCTTTTAGCTATACCCAGTCAGCTCACAGAACCAGAGACTGTTGGAGAAATCATTGTTTTTATACTACCAAGTATTGAGGTGGTTTTGCTACATACTGGTAGATAGATAGAGTAGTCCCAAGTGGTCCTGACTCTGGCCTCAGGACCTCATGAAACCCATTGCCTGTGCCCCATGATAGCCCTTCAGAAATCTGTAGACACTTCTCAGGTCCCCAGAGCCTATTCTCTCGATGAAGCAGCCCTGAGTCCTTCGTGTATTCCTCTAAGGCAATTGGTTCTCAATCTTCCTAATTTCATGACCCTTTAATGCGGTTCCTAATGTTGTGGTGACCCCCAACCATAAAATTATTTTCATTGCTACTTCATAATTGTAATTTTGCTACTTTTATGAATTGTAATGTAAATATCGGATATGTAGGATGGTTTTAGGCAACCCCCGTGAAAGGGTCGTTCAACCCCCAAAGGGGTCACAATCTACAGGTTGAGAACCGCCACAAGGACTCAGTTTCAGATCTCCCTTCTCACTGGTCACTAATGATCCTACTAAGTCTGCCAAGATCCAGGTTACCTGAAGGGACTCAGAACCAACTATAGTACTGCAGAAAGTGATAGGATCAACCCAGAATGCAGCAGAACCATCACCTCCCTTATTCTGAACTCTCTGCTCCTATTAATGTAACCCAAGATTAATTTTCTTTCTAATTAACCTGATGCCATCATCTGCTCAAATGAGGCTCATATCAATTATAACCTCTGAATTCTTTTTAAACGTGTACTTTCCAATTTCTCTTATGGACACATAGATGGATCTCTAACAAAGGGCTCCAGGATCCCGATGCAAGAGAGTCACTGGGTGACCCTGGCGAGAACATTTCCCTCTGCCAGCAGGGAAGTGCTAGTGAGTGAGTGGGAAGGCAAGAGATTTATGCTTCCTGAAAATTCCCCCCAAATAAAACCTGATGCAACCAGGGACCATGTAATTTGTCACACATAATAGGATATATTTTTAAAACAATTTCATGTTTTTAAAATTTCATTGATTTTTCTGTCACCCACCTCAAAAATACAAAGGAAAAAATACATATTCCATCTTTTTTTTAAATTCAAAATGCTTTCTCTTTCAGCTTTTAAATTACCACTCCCCAATTCGAATGTGGGGTTTCTGAGAATGTCTAGTTCACTTAACTATTTTTCAACCTGGAGGAATAAATTGTCAGTCACATTCTATTTAGAGAACAAAAGATTCCATGGAAGACGCAGAGGAAGCTCTGAGCGTTGCAGGCAGGGACAAAGCCTCACCCCTGGAAACTGAGCCCAGATGCACAGGAGGCCCTGCACTCAGCTTCTAGCTGGGGAGATTACCAACTAATCGGATTGACCCCTCCCGGCCCCACCATTCCCCCAATGGGGACCAACAAGTCTTTGCAAATTTAAGAAAAATAACATAAGGGTGTTTTTCATAAAGACCTGGGCTCACCACCCCCTGCCATGGCTTCATTTCATTTTGTGATTGCAAAACCTTCAGCCACTTAGGAGTGAAACAAAGAAAGGACATATTTTTTAAGGGGAAAAGCACGTAGGATTAATCTCAGAGCTTTGAGAGACCGAGGTTCAGAGCGGATTTAAGTGGTTTTAGCATATGCCGTATTCCACGTGAGAAACACGAATGTGACCGCACACGTAGCTTTTCTTGGCATTTTAAAGTGTTATATAAGCACTTTTATATAAATGTTTTCCTGGGTTGGATAAATGGTGCTTTTCTATTTAAATTTAATCTGGGTCCTTGAGAATGAATTCCACTGATCTTTTTGTAACCCTGGAGATTTATCCCTGATGCAAATTACAAGTGTGAAATGAAATGTGGCTGAGTACATCAGCCTCACACTCGCTGTGGTGTCTGGCGTGGATGAGACCCTCGGGAAGCATTTGGCAGGAGGACAGGTGGGCACACTGGTTCCAGGGTGTTTATTGAGCAGATGCTACGTGCCTCGCTGTTCTAGACACTGGGAATAGAGTGGGAAACCAAAGTGCCAATACCCACACTCCGGAGTTTCCATTCTGGTGGGAGAGACTGGCAATGAACCCCAAACTATGTATGCTCAGTGGTGCTAAAAACTAAAGGGAGAACTAATGTAAGGCAAAGGTTATATAGAGAAAATGGGGAGTATAATTCGATGAGTACATGTGGGTCAGATCCTTGGAGTGGAGAACTAAAGGAAGTGATGGTGTGAGCCACGATGACATCCAGGACAGCTCCAGGCAGAGGGACTAGCATGTGGGAAGGCCCTGTGGGAGAAGCATGTTGGTACAGTCAGGGAATAGCAAGGTGTGACAAGAGGAGAGGAGGGGCAGGAGGTCAGATCCTGGGACCTTTAGGCCATGCAGGGACTTAGATTTGAGACTCTGAATAAGATGAAGCTCACTGGAAGGTTCTGACCAGAGAAGTGACAAGTTCTTCCTCATTTCAGACAGTTGCTTGGGTGCTATAAAAAAGCTGATAAGGGCAAAGACTAGGGAGAAGTCAGCGTCAGTCAACAGGTGCTCCCAAGAACCAAGTGGGAAATCCAGTGGGTTTACCAACAGTTTGGAATTGCAGGGGTGGGGATATCAAGGATGGTCCCAAGAGGGAGAAGAGTGGATCTGCCGTCAGCTGAGATGGGGAAGGCTGGAAGGAATAGGTTTGTGGCTGGAAATTAATAGTTGTGGTTTATTTCAACGTCGTTTATCAGATCAACAAATGGATTTAGCCTGATATTTAAGCCTGGCGTTCCAGGGTGACATGTAGGCTGGAAGCACAGATTCAGGTATCACCAGCAAGTGAGTAGAATAGACAAGTCTGTAGGCTGGACCCAGGTGCTGGGGACCTGGAGGCGTGGGTGGACCAGGACGTTGGGAGCAAAGGGTTGAGGGCAGGCTCTTGGAATCAGCAGCCCTATCCAGGTCTGCCACATCCTCCCTGGGGCCAGGGCAAGAAGCATCTTTACCTCTCTCGGCCTCTACTTTCTCTATCATGAAATGGGTCAATGCATCTCATAGGTGTGCTGGGCACAAGGTGTGGTGGTCCCACGGACACGGTGCCTAAATCCAGGAGGCATTGTTTGCCATCCCCAACTCTCTCATCCCAGCTCACCCCAGTAGGGGAGACTCTGGGGTCTCACAGGCAGGCAGCCTCATTGGTGGTGGAGGCAGGAAAGAAGGATGCTCAGTTGGGGGTACGAGTCATTCTGATAGAGTATGCCAGGGCTAAGGAGATGAAATGAAGGGGCTGAGGGCAGGGCAGAGGCATGTGCTGCGGCCTGAGCAGGAGGAATTGTGGCTGCCAGGCCAGGTCTCTGGGCTTAGATGACTGACAGCCACAAAGTGCACCGAGTGGGGGAATGACAAGGCTTATGGGATCTCACTCCTCAAACCTGACAGGGAAGAGGGCCCAGCACACACTTGCTGACTGGCTCCTTATCTGATGGCCCTTCAGACCCTGTCCTGATCTGAGGCCAAATTGTCCTGCATGCAGGCCTCTCTTGTCCATTTCCAAGGGATTCTTGTGAATTACTGTACCTCAGAGCAGAGAGGGGAGATTGAGCGGATGTGCACCAATCTGAGGGTGGGAGTTCTGACCCTTTCCTAAATTGGAAGATGGCCAGCGTTTTTTTGGGTGTGTTTGTTCAGCTGCTCCATTGGAGGAAAAGCACAGGCACACCTTTCTTACAGGAGAAATCTCATCACTCAGCTTATGAAAATGTGAGGAACAGAAATTCAAGAAAGAGGGGAAGACCATCATCTTCTGACATTGAGGCATGACTAAGTGGGAAGATGCATTCTATAATGCAAAATGAAAAAAAATCAACAAAGGATTCCTTGGTTTGCAGCAGAAGAAATGAGAAAGGGGGAAGGAGAGAAACAAACCGGTTTCTGCTGTGAGACATGCACGAGGAAGCCTGGACTTCATCCTGGACAGTTTGAAGAAGTATGACACTCAAAAAAATTATAAACAAAAATGAACAAAAACACTTCAATTATTTTATATAACCTAAAATAGATAATAAAATCATCAAGTGAGTTCATATTTATGTTTTCCTCTTTTAAAACTGTAAGAAAATTACAAGTAACCCACCAAACTCTTTCCCACCCCAAATAGGGAAGAGCTGGGAATGTGTGGATGGCAGAAAAATCAGATAGGAAGGATTTTTAAGGGGCTTTCCTAAGGTCACTTCTGGGTCCATTTGTGTTGCTGTAAAGGACCCCTGAAGCTGGGTAGTTTAGAAAGAAGACAGATGTGTGTGTCTTACAGTAAGAAAGTGCAACCCTGGACCTGGCTGGCCAGCACTGAGGCTGCTTGCATTCCTGGTGAGAGACGCAGGGAGTGGCTTGTGAAGAGGTCTTAGGGTGAGGGAGGAGGCTGGGGAGTGACAGGCTCTTTTGAACAACAAGTTCTCCAGGGACTAATGTGGATAACTCACTACCCCAGGGCGATTATTAATCCATTCACGAGGGATCCACCCCCATGACCTAAGCACCTGCCATCAGGCCTCCTCCAACACTGGGGGCCAAACGCCAACAAGAGGTTTGGGGGAACAAACACCAGGCTACAGCAGTCACACGCAGAGAACAAGTGGGCAGCAGAACATGAACACAGGAAAGGCCAGGGCCCCACCTGAGTGCAGGCAGCCCTGTCCGAGGTGCCTGCTGTGTGCTGAGTCATTCTTCTGGGCATGGGGTTTCCCAGGGCCAGATAGGGAGGCTGAGGCCAGGCAGAGGGCTGGAACCAAGGTCATCAGAACAGTGGAGATCCCACACCTATGCTGGGCCTGACCTTGCTGAGTGCCTGCCCCTGGGAGGAAGCATGGGTTCTGGTGGGCTCAAAGCCTGGTAGCAGGGGCCTGGACTGTCTCCCAACCACCTTGAGCTTTCCCTCACTTGAGTTTCCCCTCAGTTTCTGGGTGGCTTTGGGGTGTGTTGGTAAACCCTGCCTTGGAGCCCAGAGCCCAGGGCTCTCACGCGGACCTGTAGCCTTGCCTGATTGTTCGTGGCTGAAGCCTTAACTCTGCCCTTCCACTCTCTGATCTGGGTGCCCTTGGGCCCTGTCACTTTGGCTGGAAGGGGTGTTGTGGTACCACGATCACTGACACAGCCTGGTGAGAATCAAACGAACCCACATGGAGCGTGACAGCCACGTGGGTGCCTGAGCACTGTGTGGATGGGCTGCCAGAGCCTGTCCCAGGCCCCTGCTCCCTGTCCCTTCTGAGGACATTGTTGGTTAAACAGAACTGGCTCAGGCTGTGGCTGAGCCAGGATGGCTTCCTCAGCTAGGGCTGTCCTCTCTGAGGAGGGGTCCAGCTGGTGACAGGAGTCCAGGGAGCTGGCTCCCTTCTCTGTTGTGTGGAGGATGCTCCAGGGACCCAGCTCAGGACAGGTGCACAGCCAAATTCACATGGACTGTGAAAACTGTTAGAACAGGCTGAGGGCAGGGCTCAGTCCTGGAGACGGACGTGCTTGCCATCTTGCTTCTGTGGTTTTGTGGCTATGGCCCAAGATGGTCTCTGGTCCTTCCAGCCTCTCACTGTAGAGGGGGATAGTTGTTCCTATCCTGGGGGTGGTGACAGGATAAGGCAAGTAGCACCCATAACACCCTCAGGGCCGGGAAGTATGGGATGTGGCCTCAACGTGTGCAGTTGTGGGTGGCATTTAGGAAGCATCCCTGGGCACCAACCCCAAGTGGGACTTGTGGACAGCTCCGTGTGGCATGGCAACAACCCTCCTCGAGGTGCAGAGGGTCTGTGGAATCCTATGGGGGGGGGTCTTTATGGGGCTTAGTATATTGGATGCCCACTGAAGACTGCAAACATTGGGGGGGCCAAACTTGGTCACTCCAGGCCAAAGGGAGTGAACACATCCCTGAGGCTGTAAGGTTGTGGTGTGGGTAAGGCAGGACATGGGGTGGTGGGCCTCAGGGTTCCCCACCAAAGCATTTGAGAATTTTCCTTCAGCAAGGAGCTTTTGGAAGTTTTTAAGCAGAAAAGTGACACCATCTGATTTGTTCTGGAATTAAAACCTTTCTATTTAATTTACTGTCAATTTGAACCAAAGGCATCACCAATGAGAATGCCAAGTTGGACACATCAGCCTCACCCTGCACTCCTGGGAGGCCCTGTCAGTAGCTGAGCTGTGGTCCCATGATAGCCTGACCTCTCTAAGAGGGTCTCCACACTGCTCAAAGGTAAGAGCCCCTCAGACAAGCAGTAAGTCGGGCGCAGAAAAGCTTCAGAGGATTCCTCCCAGGTACACTGCTGGCTCTGTATGGCTGTGCATTCTCTGATTATACCGACATGACATTTGGGAACCAGCCTCAGGTGGGCATTTCAGTCAAAAGCATCTACCCCAGTAGTGGGCATGGATGATGAGCACTGCATCTTCCCATTAGGCACTGTCTCACCTGAGGTCCACCTGCAGTGTCCCCTGTTGGGATTCAGAGGCTGCCTCTCCCCATGAACAGCCTGAGCTCCCTATGTCCTTCCTGGGGACTTGCTGGCCAGGTCCCAGTGCCGTTTTCCTTGGCAGCTGGTACCTGTTGTGAGGCTTAGTTTCACATTTCAGAACTTCCTCTGACTCCTGGCAACGCTGTGACAGGTTGTTTGGGTCAGTCCGAGCTAGAAAGAGGAGAAGGCTGAGGCCGGGCTTCTTGCTGTCACGTGCTCAACAGACCCTGAATTTGTGTGTGTGACTGAGACCAAGGCAAGTGCCCAGGCCACACAGCATCCAGGTGCTGGCAGGGACAGTGTGCCTCCAGATGGGTGGGCCCTGGCGACAGAGAGTGTGGGGCTGAACATAGCCCCAGAGATGCCCGTGCCTGACCTCTGAATCTGGAATATGTTACCTTTCATGGTAAAAGGCACTCTGTGGAAGGACTTAGGCCAAAGATCATGAGATGGGACATGACCCTGGGTTATCCAGGTGGCCCAAAGAAATCAGCGGCATCCTCAAGAGAGGAGAGGAAACAGGGTCAGAATCGGAGGAGCTGGGATGACAGAACCAGAGGCTGGAGTTATTCTAGGAAGTGACCACAGGCACTGAAAAGGGCAAGGACAGATTCTTCTCAGGCTCTGCCAACACCTTGACTTTAGACCTCTGACTCCCACAATGGTAAGAGATTAAATTTGTGCTGTTTTAAATCTCTAAGTTCAAGGCAATTTGTTATCATAACCACAGGGAGCTGCTGCAGGAGATGCCAGCTGTGGCCTCCTCATATGGGGCTGGAATGAGAGTCCCCAGACGAGAACTCTCTCAAGGAGGAGAATCAGCCAGCCTTGTGTGAACTCCTGGGCACCAACATGCTAATGGAAATGGGATGATTTCCACAGGGCACCACCTTCTGCTCTTCCTCTGGACATCAGGAGGAGAGCTGGTTTGGGCCATTCTCTGTGCTGAGTGCCAGGGTCCCAGGATAGAAGGACCTCTCAGACTAGCCTCCCCCTCGGAGCCCACAGATATATCCCTGGCCAAGGACACACAGTGGTGAGGGGCAGGGCCAGAGCACAAAGCCCTGAGTCAGATTCCTGGCCCGGCAAGCCAGGGCTTCAGGCTCAAACGTACCCACATGCACTCACACGCCCACACATGTAGGGTGGTCTTTAACACTCAGCAGTTCCCCAGGATATTTCCCCTTCCAGATGTTTGAGCCCAGTGAGTGTGTCCCATCAAGGCTCATCATGGCTCTCACAATTGTCATGATCAGGATGCCAATGGTGCTAAGGTTGAAAGGGCACATTGGGAAGTCAGAGCACAACATCCAGAGCTGTATCAGTGTCCTAAGTGTCCCCTACTGGCTCTGCCTTCTGGTCCTCCCAAATCTCTTGTCACCAGAATGACAGCTTGATGAGTCCAGTGGTCAGTGCTTGGCCTGACTGGAGTGCCTCCTCTGGAGACACTGACTTTCCTTGGCCTTTGAGACCAGGACTGAACCAGTCCCTTGACTCTCCCTCCCTCCACCCTAGAGCTGTCCACCCTCATGCCCAGGTTCCCGTCCAGCCATGGGGCTTAAATATCACCAAGGTGGGAGGTTGAGAATGCCCAGATGAATACCTCTGACCCCAAGACCCTGCCCACTGCCACCTGGCCACTTCTACTTTGCACCTGGAGGTGACTCAGCATTCCTCCCCTCCACCCTCTGGTGTAGATCACTTGTCATCCCCCTGAGTCGGGGCAGCATCACCCCTGACTTGCTCAGGTCTGTTTCCTGAGTTGAAGGCTCTTTGCTGGCAGGGCACATGCACTGACACCCGAAAGATAGCGGGTAGGGCAAGAGGAGGCTCCCAGGCAAGGGTCAGGGCCCGCACAGGACAGGGTCACAGGGAGCTGAGAGGCAAGTGGGGTGGGGTGGGCTGGGTTTAATGGGTGTCTGGCTCTCTCACATCTGTGTTCAATCCAGAGACACTACCCTCATCTCTCACCATGCAACCTATCAGTACCCACTCCCCAACTGGCCCACTAGTTTCCCCTCACAGTGGCTGGAGTCCCACACCTGGTGTCCTTTTCTCCTGAGCCTGCACTGGCTCCTGATGTATTCAGGGTGACAGCCCTGCTGGTGGCCCTCTGTGATCTGGCAGGGCCACATTCTGCCTCACTCTACTTGTCCTCTCCCTTCTCAACACCACTCTACTCCCTGCTTCTCTCTGCTACTCAGACAGTCTTGAGTCCCTGTCCCTTCCTGCCCATATGCAGATATGCTGTCATAGAGCTGAGGCCACTTCTGGTCACCCTCACCATGCGCACTGCAGCATTCCTCCATGTGGGGTTCATGTGGCATATTTGCCTCACTTGTTTTTGTGTTTGTCATGGCTATCTCCCTGCCGGGCGGGTTACCTAAGAGCAGGTACTTGGTCAGGCTGTGCATAGAGGAGTTACTGGCAGGACAGCCCCTCTTCACGAGGTGGGGCTGGGAAATCTTGGTATGAATGAAGGAGCCCTTCTACCGGGAAAAGGCTTCTATGCTGGGGGCAAGCCTGGGCACTCTTACCACACTGAGGTTCTGGCCCTCCAAGGCAGCATGCATCCTAACCTCTCTCTGTGGTCAGATCACAGAGGTGTAGCCCAACA
Organism: Galagoides demidoff; assembly: GCA_963574575.1. Lineage (NCBI taxonomy): Eukaryota > Metazoa > Chordata > Mammalia > Primates > Galagidae > Galagoides > Galagoides demidoff. The sequence continues at coordinate 51,715 of CAUYQV010127982.1, read as the reverse complement.
AGTCTGAGTTCAAATCCTAGTTCTGGCACTTACTAGGTTGTGACCACAAGGATGTTACTTAACCTCTCTCTGCCTCAGTTATCTGTACTATCTATACTATAATATACATTCTTCATCTATACTCTATTATGGGACACCATATATACCACACACTTCATCATACATGCTGCAGCCTAGTGAATGCCACTCTACTCCACTACAGCCAACCCACTGTAACATTCTCAGCTGTACTCTACTATACTCCACTATACTCCACTACAGCCAATCCACTCCAACATGCTCAGATATACTCTACTATACTCCACTATACTCCACTACAGCCAACCCACTCCAACATGCTATCCTCTACGCTACTATACTCCGCTATACTCCACTGCCCAACCCACTGCAACATGCTCAACTATACTCCACTCTACTCCACTACAGTCAACCCACTGCAACATCCTCAGCTGTCCTCTACTATATTCCACTATACTCCACTGCAGCCAATCCACTCCAACATGCTCAGCTTGTACTCTACTATATTCCACTATACTCCACTGCAGCCAATCCACTCCAACATGCTCAGCTGTACTCTACTATACTCTGCTGCAGCCAATACACTCCAACATGCTCAGCTATACTCCACTATACTCCACTGCAGCGTACCCACTCCAACATGCTCAGCTGTACTCTACTATACTCCACTATACTCCACTGCAGCCAACCCACTCCAACATCCTCAGCTGTACTCAACTATACTCTACTATACTCCACTGCAGCCTACCCACTCCAACATGCTCAGCCATACTCCACTATACTCCACTGCAGTGAACCCACTCCAACATCCTCAGCTGTACTCAACTATACTCCACTACACTCCATTGCAGACTACCAACTCCAACATGCTTTACTGTACTCTACTATACTCCACTGCAGCCTATTCACTCCAACATGCTCAGCTATACTCCACTATACTCCACTGCAGCCAACCTACTCCAACATCCTTAGCTGTACTCTACTATACTCCACTGCAGCCTACACACTACAACATGCTCTACTGTATTCCACTACACTCTATGCATTCCATAATGGTTTAACATACTCTATTCTATGCCTCTATACTCCATAGCACCCTACTCACTTCATCATACTACGCTGTACTGTACTATACTCCCTATACTCTACACCACTACACTCTACCCACTCCATCATGCTCTAATATACTCTACTCCTTTATGCTCCACTACATCCTACCCAGCCCAACTTGCTATGCTGTCTTCTACAACAATCCACTATGCTAACATTATACTCTGCCCAACCATCATGTCATACTGTACTCTACTATAGTTCACTATACTCTGCTATACTCTACCTATTTAATTATTCTATACTACACTCTACTATACTCCACTGCACTCTACCCACTTCATCATGCTTTACCATACTCAACTATACTCACATATATTCTATTATACCTTACTCTAACATGCTTTACTGTACTTTATTATACCCCTCTGTACTCCACTGCACTCTACCCACTTCATCATGCTATACTGTAGCCTACTTTACTGTTCTATACTCCACTACACTCTTCCTACTCCATCATATTCTACTTTATTCTACTCTACTCCTCTATACTCCGCAGCAGCCTACCCCATCCAACATGCTATACAGTATTCTACTATACTAACATTATACTCTACCCAACTATCATGCTATACTGTACTCTACTATACTCCACTGCCCCCAACCCACTCCAACATGTTATGCTGTATTCTAGTGCACTCACCATACTCTGCTATACTCTATTCACTCCATCATGCTTTACTGTAGTCTAGTATACTTCTCTATACTCCACCCACCTCACCCACTCCAATGTGCTTCACCGTAGTTAACTATACTCCTCTATACTCCACTGCACTCTACCTACTCCCACATGCTATACATTTCTTATATTCTGCTATGTTCCACTATACTGCAGTATACTCTATCCACTCCATCATACTAAACTGTACTCTACTATACCCACTCAGTATAGTAATGTGCTATACTGTAGTTTACTTCACTCCATTCTACTCTAGTGTATTCCACTATACCATACTACACTATACTCCCTATACTATACCATATGATACTATATAATACCTTTCTATACTATGTTATTTCATACTACATACTTTACTACACTTCCTGCTAGGGCTATCAGGAGTACATGAATTTAATGAGCTAGTATTTGTAAAGCACTTAGAGAGACTGGCCCCAGTCAGTGTGACCAAGTGTTTGTGGAATGAGTAAGAAAGGATGCCCCTCTTGCCTACCTGGTGACAGATACTACCTGCTTCACAGGTGAGGTAGCATCAAAGACAGGTGCCTGGTTGAGGGAGGTCTGTCCTGCCCTACCTCCCATTGACTTCTGTGCCCTCTTTCTCTCCACTATCTCATATCACACTCACAGCAGCCCTGGTCTATGGACACTATTCTTCTGAGTTTTCAGTGTCACCTAGTTTCCCCGGAGGTGAAATGGCTTGAGAGGGTCCCACATCCAAGAAGCAACAGAACTGGTTTCAGCCTCTGTTTTTCCTACACATACCGTTGCCTTCCTCTCTTCTCCTCCTGCCTGTGAGTTGACACTCAGACCCCAGGACACAGGCCAGGGAAGCCCTCGACGTTGCCTGGAGAAACATCCCCTGTCATGTGGCAGGCAAGGCCAGGGCATATGGCCTTTGTTCTGTAGATAGCAAGAGGGTCCCTTGGTTGGAGGAGTGGAGAATGGGGTACCACCCCTGAGCCCCACACAGTCTTTCTGGGCAACCACTGAGCCAATATTCCCAGGAGTAGTGAGAGTCTCCAGGCTGCCATCCTGGTCTCAGGAAGTCCCAAGGACACCAGTCCCCATCCTCCTCAGGGCAGACCTTGTTCAGTGTGACACTGACCCTTCATTCTCCATGCCAGCCTGCGAGGTGGGTGCTATTATCATCCCCTTTTGCTGATGAGAAAATGGAGCATAGGAGCTTCCTTTCTGATGCAGACATGCCATCTGCTGACCCTACTTGGGACCCTCACTCACTGCTGTAGGACTGTGTGGCCTCAGCTGCAAAGTGTACCATGTCTTGTGGTCTGAACATTGTCAGCATGGAAATCACTATGACAGGTCCTAGAAACTTTTCCCCAGGTTGGTGGAGAGAACTACAGGAGAAGCTATGGTCTGGCCTGAATTCTGGGTGCACGTCTGGGACCCCTATTACACTTAATGTCCTGACTCTCCAAGGGAGTGTGGCTGGGAGATCCTCCAGACTCCTAATCCAGCCCACTCTAATCATAGGTAGGGAAACTGAGGCCTAGAGAAGCCAGGGCTTGAGACACAGGTCTGATGCCTCGACACTGAGTCCCAGCACCCCAATGGGTGCAGTGAGCACTTTGACAGCAGCTGTTGGTGAGCAAAAGAATAAATGAACCTGAGGAGAGGCATCATGCCCCACATACACAAAGGTCACTCAGCATAATGCTGGACCCTACCCTTGTCCACTTTTTGGTTCTTCCTGGGCTTCTTTCCTGCACTGGCTTCATCTCACTGCTTTTTATTAAGTGGCTATTCAGCCACACCCTTGTGTTTTCTTTAGGACAAGCTTTCTCATTATTTTGCAGTATAGACATCCTAAGAATTGTCCAAAACTTCAAATTTCTGGTTTCTGGTTAACAATTCCTGTTCCAATTCATCTGTCTCTTTTGCATTTTCCTGTAAGCTGACAGGAGGGATGAAGCTGAACCTCCAATACTGTGCTTAGGCACCTCCTCAGCCAAATATCCAAAGTCATTGCTGCCAAGTTCAACCTTCCACAGAACACCGGAACAAACACAAAATTCTGACAAGTTCTTCACCAGTTCTTTTTTTTCTTTTTAATTAAGTCATTTATACATAGATCATAAATACATTTATGCCACACTCATACATTTATGGGATTCAATGTGTTGATCATTTGTACAAATTGAAGTGCTTACATCCTACTAATCAACATAGCCTTCACCTCATTTACCCAATTACAGGATTAAGACATTTGTGCTCTACATCTGATAGATCCAACTTGTACTTGCAATATGCTCCATAGGTGTGGTCCCCCTACTAACCCTCCCTCTATTGACCCACCACCCTCCCTTCCCCTCTCCCTCCCATTCCCTCCTTCATCCTAGGTTATAGTTGTGTTTCATTTTTCGTATGCAAGTGTGAGTGATTGTAAATTGGTTTCACAGTAGTACTGAGTACATTGGATATATATTTTTTTCCATTCCTGAGATTCTTTACTAAGAAGAATATTTTCCAGCTCCATCCCTATAAACATAAAAGAGGTAAAGTCTCCATCTTGTTTTAATGCTGCATAGTATTCCATGGTATACATATGCTATAATTTATTAATCCATTCATGGGTTGATGGGCACTTGGGCTTCTTCCATGACTTGGCAATTATGAATTGAACTGCAATCTGGTGCAAATATCTTCATTGCCAAATGATTTTTGGTCCTTTGGATATACACCTAGAAGAGGAATTGAAGGATCAAATGACAGGTCTACATTTAGATCCCTGAGTGTTCTCGCCAATTCTAACAAGTGTCACCTTCCCTTTGGTTTCTAACAATGTATTCCTCGTGTCCACCTGACCTCACTAGAATCACCCTTTACTTTTGTATATCTAACAGGCACCTCACAACTCTTCCCTCTACCCATAACCCAGGGCCAGACTGCCTCACAGTTGCAATGGCAGATGTTTACTGAGGCATCACCTTCCTCCTGGTACCACAACCTATGCTAGTCAGCTCAGGCTACCTGCAAAAAACCACAGATTGGGTGACCCAAGCAGTGGAAATTTATTTTTTCACAGTTGTGGAGGCTAGAAGACTGACATCAGCACAGTTGGTTTCTGGTGAGGTTCTTCTGCCTGGCTTATAGACAACTGGGCCATCTTTTCACTATGTCCTCATGTGGCAGGGAAAGAGTGAGAACAGCTCCTCCTCTTACATGGACACCGAAACACTAAACCCATCATGAAGGTACCACCCTTGTGATCTCATCTAAGGCAAGTCCCAGAGGCTCCATCTCCACTCACCACCCCACTGGGGTTGGGGTTATGACATGGGGGAACCTTTGTGGGCTACTCACCCTATTTCTCATGCTACTCCTCATGGGCACACACATCCCATGGCTAGAAGGAGCTAGAAGAGACTTAGCAACCTCCAGACTGACTTCACAGGTGGGAAGGGGGGAGACTATGCCTTTAAAAATCCTTGTAGTACTTAATTGTTCTCACCTATGGAGTAAACCTGGCCAGCTGCATCCTGTATCCATGTGTGTCCACAGTGGTGAGTTGTCGCTGAGGATGCAGGTGCTGCCTCCCAGCACTGAATCATCCCAGAGACCCAGGAGGGGGCACATCAACCAGGACAGGCCCACAAGGGTGGTGGCTCTAGAGAGGACAATGAGTTCAGCTTGGCCTATGAGTCCTGCACTGCCTGTGGGAGCTGCAAGGAGGGGCCCCACATGACAGACACAGCTGAGGCCCAAGCCTGGGACTGGACTGGGGGGAGGTAAGTGGACAGATGAGACCTGAAGTCGTGGCATGGAGCAGGACCTAGAGGCTATGGCAAGGGGACAGGCTGGCCCAGTGGCCAGAGTGAAACGGATAGGGAGCAGCCTCCTTGGGGAGGGTAAAGGCATGTCCATGTCCTCAGCAGACCTGGTATGGGCTCCAGGGCTGGAGTCTGACAAAGGGACCTGCCATTGTCAGAAGCTCCCCAAGTGCTGGCACCTACAGGGTTCCTCTCTAAGCTAGGCAAAGCACAGCATGTCTACAGGGGCTGGCCCCAGAGATTCATGCATCAGACCACAGAAAATGGACAGAGCTAGGGAACACCCCACTGTGGTCTGTTACCCAGAGAATAGTGCTGGATTCAGCAGCTCCATCTGTGAGGAGATCCTCGCCTCAGTGCTCACGGGTGCACAGTTAGACAAGCCTGATACTCGGCAGCGAGGCAGATCAAGTGACTCATTTTGTTCAAGTTATTTTTAAGTGCTTCAAAGGCTGTGAGGAAGCCTCCTGACAGCAGTGGTAATTAACCCTGCTGCACGGAGCAGGCCCCCCAGGGCTCCAGCAGGTGCCAAGCCCTGACAGCCACGCATGGCTAGTAGCAGAACCTCGCTCCTGGGCCCCACATGGTCCACACTCTCAGAGCTGGGTGAAGGCCGCCCTCATGGCCTGCTTAGCAGTCCTCTCTATCACACAGGACAGCGAGATCCCAGGACGTTATGGCCACAGAAGGGTGCTATGCTTCCTGCACCCAGTCGCCTCTCACTGACCCCTGTCCTAACTCAGCCCTGCACTCTGGCAGCCGGCCATTGGGATGCCATCTGGAAGTCAGTCAATGTCCACAACTCACCTCAGTGCTCCCCTGCCCAACTCCTTGTGAAGCTCAATGGTAGCTTTCAGTCCCCACACCACCTGCTCTCTCTGTACCCTCAGCCAGCTGTCCTTCCTCCCCAGAAGCTTTCTCCAGCTGGCTTGAGTACACACCTGCCCATCGTAGTCCCCTTCTCCCTGCCCTCCCTGTTGGCAACCTCATTCCAGTTCAGGCCTGCAGATTTTGTCTTCACCAGTCTCTGAGGACGTCTCCATCCTGGAGCTCCTGCTGGGCCCCTGGGACTGATATCCAACTGTCTCTGCAGCATCTTCAAGAGTGTCTGCTGCTGGGGGCTTCTCAAACTCAACATGCCTGACTGGGAGCCCAGCTCATGCCCTGCCTGCTCCCCACTGCCCTCCATGCCACAGTGATGGCTCCATTCTGCTTGTGCCCCAATGTGGGTCACTGTGGGGTACCACTTCTTCTCAAACCCCAGCCTGGCCCATCAGTAAATGGCTGGCTCTCCCTGTTGGCTAAATGTGCATCTCCCCTGATGATGGCCCCGCCCTCTCTGAGTGCCATCCACTCTGTGACATCTCATTCTGCTCACACTCCCCCCACGTACCAGGCCCACTCCTGCCTCCAGGCCTCCACCTGCCCTGTTCCCTCTGCCTGCAGCGCTCTTCTGCAGATGGCATGGGCCTGGCTCCCTTGCTTACTGTGAGTTTACCCAAGTGCCACCTTGAAGACATGGGATCAAAAATTTTGACAGTATCCTCCCCAATGCTTTATTTCCTTAGTTGCTTCTTTCTCATTAGCACTTATCACTGAGGCATTAATCTTGTTTTTATCCTCTTCATCCATAATATGAAACTATCATGTAGACAGGGATTTTTGTTGATTAGTGATGTATCCCTGACCCCTAAAACAGGGCTTGGCCCAAAGTGGAGGCACAATAAATATTTGTTGAATGAACGAATGAACAAATGAATCAGTGTATGCTTCCGACCCTTCCCAGGAGAAGTCTGACTACCTGAGGACAGGACAGTGGATATGCTCTGGCTCACAGCCCTAGCTGACCCAGGCTGCCAGTCACTGCAATAAAGTGCCAGTCATAAGTGCCACCATCTGGACCCCTCCACACAAGACCACCTGCTATCAGAGTACCACTAAGTGACCTCCGCCAAGGCCATCTCCAGTCTGGATTTCGTTGTCAGATCCTGAATTCTTGCCCACCTCCTGGACTATGGGCTGTAATAAAATGGCTCTTCTGCACCATGAAATCTTAGATGGTTTATCACTGAGCAATAGGAAACTGGGACATGGGTCATGGGCCCTGCTGTGACCCAACTTCTAGCCATAGCCCTTACGGCACCTGCATGGGATCTGTACCTGCTTCAGAGCTATGAATATGGCACCTGGTATTTTGTTCCTAGCCTCTGCCTCCTTGGCTAAAATGGGTATAGGACAGGGATTATTGAATTAAATGACCTATTATAAGACACTGGGTTAATGCCTTACAAATACTTGCTGTTGGAGAACAGAGAGAATAGTGACAAACATTTATGGCGTGGTGACCCTGGGTCCAGCCTCATGCTGAGAACTTTCTAAGAATTCTGTCATCATTTCTCATGACAGCCTTGTCATGGCTCCATTTTTCAGATGAGGAATCCAAGACCCAGAGAGGCCAAGTGCCCCATACCCCTCCCAGGGCCAAGCGAAATAGGTGGCTATTTCTAGCTCCAGCCCTCACAGGAACTGCTTCCTCCCAGATCTCTTGGTGGCAATTTGTGGCCACATCTGCCTCTGAAGGTGGAGACCACATTTCCCCATCTTGCCTGAATAGCTGGTTGGTTTTCAGAAAATCCAATCGAATTTTGAAGGATGTGGTTTGATGTAGTACAGAGGATGTGGGTCTCCTGATGTGGATGTCTTGGGTAAATCTCTCCCCTCCCAGCCTGTATTTGTTTCCTATGCTTGTAATAAATTATCACTTACCAGGTTCTTCAAATGGCAGAAATTCATTCTGTGACAGGCTAAACACAAGGTGACCTTAGAATTGCACTCCCTCTGGGGCTCTGAGAAAGAAACTTTCCTCGCCCATTTCAGTATCTAGTGGCTAATGGCAGCCATCATGTCCCTCAGCTCATGGCAGCATCACCCCAGTCTCTGCCTCTGTCTCCACATGGCCTTTCCCTAGGCCCTGTGGTTTTTCTGACAAGAACACCAGACATACTGGATTTGGTCCCCCTTAATCCAATCTGACCTCATCTTAGGTCCCAATTACTTCTATAAAGACCTGTTTTCAGATGAAGGTGCAGTGTGGTTTCCAGGTGGACACAAGTTGGGGGCACCATTAATCCCAGGACACCACCTCAGGCCCCTGCCCTTGGCTGCCCTGGGAGGCCAATGGGGCCCCCTCTTTTGATGCACATTTTCTTGGGGAGGGGTCATTGCAGTACTCTTGGGGCCCACCCTTCCTATCTGCCTCGGGGCTCACTAGGCGTGGCTGGAGTAGGAGATGGCCTTTTCATGGAACATGCTACATGCACATTCTCAGTCCCATGGATCTGAGAAAGCCAGGCCAGGACAGATCCACCCTCTGTAGCCACTGGCCACACTCTTCTTCTGTGCTTTGAGCCTGACAGCTCTCAAGGAAATTTTGTATAGTAACATGGGAGCTCTAGACAAGAAGTGGTGATCACCAGGGACCAGCCAGACCAGCCAATCTCCTGGCAGTGGGGGCCCAGAGCAGGGCCAGCCACAGCCAGCTGTGGCCTGGCTCAGCCTTACAGCCAAGTCCTCATTGCCCGCAAGTGTGGGGGCCCACAGCTGGCACCTTCAGGCAGCTCCATCCTCCACACCTTCAGGCAGCTCCATCCTCCACACTGCGCTCTAGAGAGAGACTGTGGAAGGCTAAGCCACCAGGCAGTGAGCTGCTGGGCAGTGAGCCTTTAGGAAGGGACACTGTGTAGGGCTGCTCAGGAGACTGGCTGCAATCTTCCATGATAAGTTTCTATGCTCCATAGGGTGCCCCCCACGACCTGAGAGCTATTCTGGAAACCTGTGCCTGGGCTTAAGAGTATGGACCCTCAGGTCTTGCAGCAAACCCTGCTCAAGTCTTTTATAGGGGTATTGAGCACTGTCCCAGTTGCCAGTCCCCCAAAGAATCCCTACAGCTGTGGGCAAGAAATATAATTGTGCCCTCACCTGATGAGTGGAGAAGGCCACCTGCTATCCACACACTCAGTTTCCCAAAGCCCTGCGCCCCACCTACAGGTCTCTCCTGAAATGTGCTAGAAAGGCAGACTCCCAGGTCCAGCTCTACACCCCCTGAATGGGATGCTGCATGTTAAGGAGATGCCAAAGGGATGCTGTGCTGCTTTTATTGCGCAAGCAGGTCTGTGGCAGCCTGGTGCTCCAAGGTCCCAAGTCGCTCCCCTTCTCAGAGAGAGTGTATTCAAAAATCAAACCATCACTTGACACTCCAGGTTACTGCCTTTGAAAATTGAAAGGGCCTTTCTACCCAATGCTGCAAGTCCTCTGAGGACCACTGGGACAGGTGGCCATATCATCCCTTCTTGCATACTTCCAGTAACAGGAAGCTCACTACCACACAAAGCTGCCTGTTCCGTTGGTCCACAGTTTGAAGACCCTTTTCTCCTTGGCATCTGCAGGGGCTGCCCTTTGAGTTTGGGTCTAGCTTTTTTTTATAATCTCAGTTTCTCAGGAAGAAATAGGGGCCTGCTTCATGTTGTGAGGGTGCTTGTGATTGGGGACATCAAGGACCTACAGCCAGAGCATAGGAGGGGAGTCTTGGGGGTCCTGAAGATAACCCATGCCTGATTTCTATACAGTCAACAGGAACACAGCAAGAATGACCCAGATCACAGGGCAGCCCCCAGGGAATGCATAATTACCCAAGGGTACTTGCTATGATGCAGATTCCAAGGCTTTTCTTGTACAAGCTCTGACCCGGGAGACCTAGGGCAGACCCAGGTAGCTGCATTTTGGGCAGGGTCAAGGGTATTTCAACTGGCTGTTCCCAGAACCACACTTTGAGAACCATACGCTAATGCAGTGTCTTAAAGGTGGGTGGGGTGGGCAGCTGGGAGAAGGGTAGGGCCAGGATCCTACAACTGCTTAGCATGTGGAACTCCCAGAAATTTCCAGTAGTAAAGGACTAGCCTTATAGGGGGTTGGCCACCCAGCCCTCTGCCCAGCCAAGGAAGTATAGAGGCGGAACTGTGACTGCCCCAGCTTGTGCCACTGTGAATCCTGCTATGAAACCTACTCATGCACATACATGTGTGTGACGTGCATGCACAGCCACAGAACGTGCACTCCCACACACGCGTGCCTGCACTCCCACAGTGTATGCACTTACACTAACTGTGCCCATGCATGTGCCAACAGCATGTGCCGTCAAACATCCTCCTGCTTTGAGGTGCTATGGGACCCTCCATTGCTTTTTCTTCCAATAACTGGGCAGTGCTTGTGCAGATGCAGCCACTCACCGCCCCTTCATTGACGCCACAGGCAGGCAGTGCATGCAGCACAGAGCCAAGCTGCTCTCAGACCAGCTGAGCTCAGCCTCTGTCCTCATTCTACTCACAGGCTAGTGGGAGTCAGACAAGTTAGCAGGCAGGGCCACTCCAGGCCATCTGAATTGGTCATGGGCATCCCGGGTGAGCCCAGGAAGTATGCAGTGATGGGGGCAGGGCATTACAGGCTGAGAGGTGTTGGACATGCAGTGGGAGGGGCTGAGGCACCAGCCCTAATGGGCACAGGTGTGGCTGGAGGGGACATGGAGACCAGGTGAGTCCAGTCCCTGGCATGGGCAAAGTGGGGTGCAGTGAGGATTCGTAATCTTATTCCTCAAGTGTGGGGTGGTGGGGGGCAGATGAGCGGGCAGGCAGGGGGAGGGCGGAAGTGCCCCTGGGAGCACAATGGCTGCATTCTTTGTCTGACTGGCCACACCAGCCCTGTCCCCTTTTGTCTTTTTAATCCCTCAGGCTGGCCAGAAGAAACCTTGGCTAATTAGTTTTCTGCTCTGCCCCACCAGCATGCCTATTCCCAGCCTGCCAGCTGGGAAGTAAGGGCAGCAGAGCCCCTGCCTGCACCCCACTTGCCACTTGGATGCTTTCACCCTCTACTTAAGGATGTGTGACCTTGAAATGGGAGATGCCATCTTCTTGTCACAAGCACCCAGAATGCACTCCCTGGCTGTCTGTCAGGCAGACTTTCTGTTCCTCCTGCCCTCTATGCAAACACTCTTCTAGGAAGCCCTTCCAGACCCTCTCTGGGTTCCTTCTCTGTCCCCTGTGCCTTGACCCTGACCATGTGCTCCCTGAGGTTGGGCCAGGCCTAAAGGGTCTGGCATTTCTGTCTCCCCGGCCTGGGTCTATAGGGCCAAGGATGCAGGAAGTTACCTTCAGCAGCCAGTATGGGGGGGACCTCACCTCCCTCCCACAGAGGCGGTCAGAGGCACAGGTGCCCACGGGAGCCCTGAGGAGGACCTCACTCTGCTGGATGCCCCATGAACAGAGGGTGCCCCTCTGGGTTTGACAAAAGAACAGTGTTCTCCAGGAAGTAGAAGAGAAAAGGGAAGCCAAGGCTGTCCCAGCTGAAGGCAGAGAGAGGGAAGCTGCCAGGAGAGTCTGGGGGAGCCCAAACTTGGATACATAAGCCTCAGCCCCAGGCAGGAAGGATCAGTGCACAGCAAACCTGCCAGGGGAGTGCAAAGCAGAGGCAGAGCTATCGGGCGGGTTTCCAGGACACATTCTGAGCCCTGGTATGATAGAAGGGGCAGCCTACAAGGAGAGGCTCACCCCTGCAGTGAGACCAGAGGGCCCATTAGGAATTGGGCCGAGCCATGAGGACAGAGCCCCTTTGTGTTTTGACAGCCTCCCTGGCTTTCTAGGCCTCCGGCTTCTGCTCCTGTTTCACTCAGGGCACATCTCTTAGGCTGGAATCCATAGAAGCACATCCCAAGGGAAGGGTTCCAGTGCAAGGATATGGTTTGGGGTGGCAGGAGGCATAGGCAGGAAGAGGAAGAGGCTGCTGCAGGTGGGTGGTGAACAGTGGCTGCCGCGGGTGACTGGGCCCAAGGCCACAAGGCACTCCTGAACCCAGATAGGCCTTGTCTCCTTGTCATCCCTCTGAGGAGAGGGTACTGGGAAAGTACCGAGTGCTGCCCAAGTGCCGCCCAGAACTTCCATGCTGCCTGCACCAGACAAGGGAGGGCCCTGGGGAGGGTGTGCAAGGGCTCAGGAAGGCCTAGGGCCCCAACACAGTGGGGAATACTGTCTCAGGCTCCCAGAGGCTGCCTGGCAGAATTCCAGCCCTAAAGTCCCCAATCTATCCTGCCACCTGGTCTTGGTAGAAGCACAGCCCAGGCCCTACCTGCTGCGGCTGCTTGGAAGTCTCAAGTCTTCTGGTCAAGCCCTTCTCCCTGGGCTCCAATCTTTCTTGGCAGCTCCTGCTCCAGCTGTGCCCACACTCGGGCACTTTCCTGCCAGTGGGACCTTGCATGACCTGTGCCCTTCGCCTGGGATAACATTTTTTATTTCCTGGCCTCAGAAACACTTGCTAAAACTTCAAAATCTGGTTAAGTAGCATCTTCACTGGGAATCCTTTTCCTGTCCCCTCAGTGTGCTGTGGACGCCTCTATAATAACACTTGCCTGTGTGGTGTATGCACAGTGGACGTGTCCCACCTCCCCCATGGGACTTGAAGGCAGGGCTGTCTACCTCTGGATCCCTAGAGGCAACTGAGGCCCAGAGCTTGGCCTGATATGTCTGGTCTGTTTGTTCAAAGTCTGACCCTGACAGTTCCCAGCTGCAGGCCTTCTGAGCCTCAGTTTCCTCTGCTGTATGGACTAACTGGTCTCCAGTGTGGAAGAGCAAGCACAGAGTCTAGGGCAAGGTATGCACTAGAGAAGTTTTCTACCCATAATGACTATGTGTCCAGAGTTATGGGTGGGGGTGTCCCTAGGTGTCAAAGTATTTCCTCCTATAAGAGCCCATAGAAGAAGGCCTCTTCATTTTTAGGGATGAGAGATCTGGAGCACAGAAGGGTCACAAGGCTGTGAGCAGATAGCCAGAGTCTACCCTAAGAGCTGTCCATGCTCTGGGCACTGCCTCAGTGCTGGCGGGGGCAGGCAGGTGCGGGAGGGAGAGCTGCCCCATTCCTGCAGCAATGTGAGCGCCACCTTCAGTACGGAAAGGGCTCAGGAGGAAGGGAGCGCCACGCTCTGACTTGGTTTAGTGGTTGATGGGGACAGGGGTTGGAAGCCATCACCATTCTGCACCAGCTGGCAGAGCCCTCTCCTCACCCTGCACCTTGTAGAGCTAGAGGCCTCCTGGGTCCCTCAGTTCTCACAGACAGCAAAGGAGAGTGGCTGTTAGGTGGGGGCAGATCACTAAGGAACACCCTCAGCAGGTCACTTGCATGTGTGAGTGTGTGCAGGTGTGTATGTATGCACATGTATATGTGTGCATGTGTGAATGCTCACGTGTGCATGCATCATGTGTGTGTGTGTGTGTGCGTGTGGGTGCAGTCGTGTGTGCACACACACACATATGGCATGCCTAGCACTGACAGTACTGTGGCAGGCAGACTTTCTGTTCCTCTGCCCTTTCTGCAAAAACTCCTCTAGGAAGCTCTTCCAGACCCTCTCTGGGCTCCTTCTCTGTCCCCTGTGCCTTGGCCCTGACCATGTGCTCCCTAAGGGTGGGCCAGGCCTGAAGGGGGTCCGCATTTCTGTCTCCCCGGTGCCTAGATCTGCAGGGCCAAGGACGTGGAAGATTATCTGCAGTAACCAGTATGGTGGGACCTCTCCTGCCTCCCATGGATGAGGGAAGGCTCCGGGTACTGAGAGGCCAGGATCTGAACAGGCAGGCTCTCCTAAAAGCACCTGGTGACCCTGGATGGCCCCAGGTGGCCTGGGTGTGTCCCCTTGGCAGATGGGTATTGGCTCCAGGAACCAGTGGAATTGGCACAAGCAGCCTGAACAGCAACAGCTTCAACTCTGGGTTCCGGTTTCTTCTCCAGCCAGATTAGCAGCTGGGAATTTTCCACGAGCAGCCCTCTCCCAGCACTCACAGCCACCCTCGGTCACTCCTCCAATCCTCCGTTTCCTCATGATCTATTAACAAAGTGACTTCCAAAGCCACCACCACAGTGTTCCCACTCAGCTGCCTCCCTCTCCACTCCCGCTGTCTCCACACTCTCGAGTCTCCACAGCTCTCTGTTCACACCACCTTTCAAGGCCCAGCCCTGGGCAAGCCACCAGCATGTGTCTTGTGGCCCAGGACAAGAGCTCTTCATGGGTCTCTGTGCCATACCACAACACACCTTCCCCACACCAGCAGCCAAAGAGCTTGTTCCAAAACACTTCCCTGGCCAGGTGCCTGCCCTACTCAACAGTTCTCACTGGCTCCTGTCACCTCTGTATGAAGCACAACCTCCCGGGCTGGCCATGCTGTAGGTGGACTCTTCCCCCAGAGTGAGCCCCAGAAGCTTGTCAGCACTTGAATGAGCAAAACCCAGAAAGCCATTCGTAGTCAGCTGCTCTGAGAGTGCTCATGCCACTGCCACTGGGCCTAAACCCAGCCCACCCTCCCATGCTGGTCGGCTCATGGGACTCTGGCACCTTATACAGTGCCCCCCATCTCTACAGAGAAAAACTGCAAGAGCCCAGCCAACAAGTCAGCTGTGGAGGGTGACCGGGAGCAGCAATGCCAGAGGCTTTGTCCTTTTCCTCCCAGCTCTCCCATCCCCTGTTCTGGCAAAGGGACCCTTTCCTTAATGCATCCTGGACCGCAGGGGCTTCATGGTGGCTATCAACCACAATGACCCTCCCCTAGCCCAGGGTGAATGTGTGACCCTGCACCTGCGGAAAACATGTAGTGGACACAGCATCCACCCAAGGCCAGGTGAGGACCCGTGCAGCCCTTCCTTGGAGCTTCCACATTGCAGAAGGGGGGCTCTGAGGTCAGGAGGTGATGTGGGGGGTGATGGTGCTTCCTGCCACTTGAAGTGAGGGTCTGAGGTGGCACTCCAAGCTGAGCAGAGACATGGTGGTGACCCCTCACCACTAACAGAGGGAGGGAGAGGGAGAGAGGAAGGGGAGAGGGTGCAGGTGGGTTCAGCTGTGCCTGAGACCCGGGACCCCTGGAGCCCTGTGCCCAGCCTTTTCTGCTGAAGGTGTCTGCATTGCTCCCAGTCACTGTAGCATTGTGAGGTCCCCAGCAGCCACCTCCCTGGATCTGTTTTTCCCTAAACCAAGACATACAAAGAAGCAGGCAGTGGTGAGTGGTGCTTCAGTCTTTCCAAATCCCTGAGTTAGCAAAACTCAAAAGTTACGGACATTTGCCGCTAAACTGGGGCCACAGCACCCTGTGAGGCTGAAGGACACACCCGCAGGTGAGGGCAGCACCCACAGCCCCAGACTGACCAGGGAGAGGCCCATAAGGGGCCCCAGGAAACACTGGGAGGAGCTCCCACAAAGCAAAGAGGGACAAAACAGGAAGCAGGGCGCCCAGGCCAAGCAGGACCCTCTGAGGGGAGGCGATAGGCCTGAGCCAGCTGCTCCATACCAGGAGGGGACCCTGCCTTGCTGGGCACCCTGGGGCAGGACACTCATATGGGCCTCTCTGCCGACTTTTGGGGTAGTGTCCCCATGACCCCTCTGTCAGGGCAGGGACTCACAGCAAGGGCTGACTCTACACCTGGAGCTGCCCCAGATGCGGGCCGGGCGGGTGACTCTGCTGCAGACTCATCTTCCCAGCCACCAAGGCAGTGGCTGTCAAGGGTACCAGCCCTCAATCAGCCTCCAGATCAAACCTGGCTGCCCCCTTCCTAGCTATGTGGTCTCAGGCCTTGTTTCTTCACGTGCAAAGTGGAGGTGACACTCACCGAGGACAGCAGCCATGTGTGCTTGACACTAACTCCAGAGCTGGCTGGCTCCACGAACCACCTGCGAGTTGCCATTTTACTCCTCACCAAGATCTCTGAGGAAGGTGCTGTGGTTATCAACCTTTCTAGACAAGGAAACTGGGGTGCAGGCAGCTCCTCCTTCCTGTGCTGCTATAAAGAACGTGGGGTGCTTGGCCCAGAGCCTGACTCACTATTCTCACGACCACCAGGTACCATGCCATAGAGCAGGGCACCTGGCATTTTCAGAGGAGGAAGCCCAGGCAGCAGGGTCAGGCACCTTAGTCCAGGCTGCCCAGCGAAGGGGCTGGTCTGGAAATGAGGTCTCAGGACCTCCAGATTCCCAGGCAACCACCCAGACAGTGGTGGAGAACACAGCTTGAGGCCTCAGTCTGGGCAGTACTTTTGCTCCTGCCCAGCCTCCCAGAAGCACCTCCCTGCCTAGTGACAAAAACCTGCCCAGGCTCCAGCATTCTCTGCTTTGATGGTGTTGCTTTAAAAAACAACTGAGGCTTTGACCTCAGGAAGGTGGCAGCTCCTTCTTCTGTGCATTCTTATTTCAAAAGCATATTCGCATCTTTTCCCACCTCCCTGACTCTGCTGACTTGCCACTGGCCTCCAGCAGCACTGGGTTCCAGCCATGCTCTCCTCCAAGCCTGCTGGGCCCCAATAAGCTCTCAGGCTCCCTGCTCTGCTATGTTCATGTGACTTGTACCCACAGACCATGGCCACTGCACCACCTGCTTTGTCATCTCTTGTGGAGCCTCCTGCCACACCAGCTGCCCCATTCCAGACCTTGGCATGATGTCTCCTCTTCTCCTCCAGGCTCAACTAGGCAGGGCTCCAGTGTGGAGGGGTGCAGGCAAGGGGGAGAGACAGGCTCAAGTCAGAGTTGGGAACCTCACTGAAGGCCCCTAGTAGCTGCCAACCCACCAATGACTATCAGAGAAAGTATGGTCAGGGACAATGCCTGCAGAGCCTAAGCTTCAGACCCACCCCCCCAAAGGGCCGAGGGAGGCCTGTGATGTGGCCCAGAACCAGGCTGTGTGGCTAAGGTGCTAGGGTTAGCTGCTGGCCCTAGACCAGTTACGAAACCCCTGGGTTCCCTACTCATCTACAAAGCAGATGTCCCCTTCATGGGTGTGTGCAGTGTTTCATAATTGTCACTCACCTCCTCCCCTGAGAGGGGATTATCCAGCATGTATAAGGTCATGGGAGGGGAGTTCCTGGAAGGTAAAAATTGCAAGGCCAGAGGGAATGGCTATTAGCCTAGTCCAGGGTCCCTCAATAACAGAGCTCCATATGTCAGCTCCCCACCGCTGTGTAACAAATCAACACAAATAAAGGGTCTCAAAGCAATGCATATTTACTTCAAGTGTCTAACTGTATTCTCTGCCCCAGTGTCTCACCAGCCTGCAGACCAGGTGTCACTGGGCTGCGTTCTCAGCTGAGGCTAAACCAGGAAGAATCTGCTTCCAAGATGTCCAGGTTGCTGGCAGGGTTCTGCTCTCACGGCTGTAGGTCTAAGGGGTCTGTCTTCTCACTGGCCCCTGGAGACTTGCCACAGACGCTGTCACTCCAGTGTCCCCAGCACAGCCACTTGTATGGTCAGGCTGGCAAGGACAGTCTCCAGAGCATCTGCTGCTGAGATGGAGGCTCACAGGATGGAAGGTGGCAGTGGATGTGGCATTTCCTTTCCCACAGGACTTGCCCACTCTCTGGGGCATGGACACCAGGAGATGGGACCAAGGGGACTCTCATAATTCTGTCCACCCTGCCAAGGCCAAGTGTCCCTGCTGAAGCTTCACGGGTATGAGGTCCCAGGTCAGCAAGAGTGAGGGGGAGAGGGGAGGGAGGAAAGACGTGTTGCGTACTGGCATGAGAGAGACCTCTTGTGACTCAGTGTAAGGAGGGAGAGTTGACCTGAGTGGAAATGGTGGAAAATTAAGAGATACAAAGCCCTGAAAGACAGGGGAAGGTGAATAAAGACAGGAGACGAGAGATAGGATGGTGCCGGGAGGGCTGACGCAGCTGACAATTGCAGCCAGCCCCTGAATTGTGGAAACAGCTTTATTTATACAGCCTCTTAACAAGATTGCATAAATCTTAACATGTGGGGTAGAGATCAACCTTAAAGAGACAAAAGTGTGTGCTGGCCATAACCAGGAAACTATACATGGGCTGTGTGAGTGTTGGCAGGTGAAAGGGAGAAGTGGTTGGGGGTTGCTCCCTGAGCATTACCCAGACTGTGGGGGCCCTGCCGGCCACAGCCTGCTCCCCACAAAGAACAAGAAGCATGCACAAGGGACAAGTACCATGCTGGCCCAGCTCCCTGTCAGGCTGTAAGGGACTTCCAGGGCCAACCTCTTCCCTGTCACACTGGGAGTCCTTGCACAGAGTTCATCCTGGGGTGGGAGACGGTGAGAAGCCCACGCTGTGAGGCTGTGCTCGCGCCCCTCTGAGTAGCTGCAGTTTCCCTATCTGCTGTCCCAGGAAGCATCATAGGGTCCCACTGGGCCAGGTTCAGCTGTAGAGCTGCAGGCACCACCCCTGGGGAGCTTGAGAGCCAGGAATGACTAGGGGGGAGTCCACAGCTGGGTCTAAGGCAGGTGTCCCTGAACTGTGGGTGCCCTGTCCCCATGACCCCAGTTGATGCTTGGGCCAGTGCCTCGAGGAGGGACTGAGAAGGAGGTACTTGTGCAGCTCCATTGCTGGGTCAGACAGAGCGCCGTGCTGGGCGGTGCTGCCTTTGGTAGAGCCGAGTGCCCAACAACAGGGGTGACCAATGAATTCAGTGGCTTTCCACCCAGCAGCTCACACAGATGACGAGTGTCCAAATCTCAGAACCTGGTGGACCTCCATGACACATGGCTTTGACTTTTGTTTTCGAACATTTGCATTGTTGAAAATTTCCAACTTAGACCTACCAAAGTGGAAAGTATAATAATAAACCTCACACACACACACATCACCTACTGTTTAAATTACCCACTTGTGACCTGGCTGGCCTCATAGATACCCTACCTACTTTCTCCAAACGTGGGATCCCAAACATCTTATAATTTGATCCACAAATAATTCAGTATATCTCTCTAAAATAGACCATAAATTCAGTGCCATTTTAACATCTAATTTCTTTCCAAAAGATTTATCAATAGCCAAATATTCAGTCAAGGTCCATATTTCACTGACCATGTTATAATTTTTCTAAATTAGATCAGGACTCAAGATCTGGATGTTACAACTGATTTGACATGTGTCCTAAGTCTTTTGTAATCTATAGATTCCTTTCCATCATCCCTGGTGTATTTTTGTTTTAATTTTTATTGAAGAAAAGCACACACCTTGAACATATCTGTGTAGTGACCAGCACACACCCTGGTCAGGAAATTGGACATTAACCTACCCCAGAAGCTCTCTCCTAAACATATAAATAGATCTTTTTAAAATCTTTTAAAAAATTGTGGTAAAATACCGTAACATAACGTTTGCCACCTTAACCATGTTTAAGTGTACACTTCAGGAGTGTTAAGCACTTTCGTATTCATCCAGCCATCACCACCACCCATCTCCAGATCTTTCTCATCTTATAAAACTGAACATTTGTCCCCATTAAACATTAAATCCCCAGCCCCTCCCCTAGCCCGACACCCACCATTCAACTTTCTGTCTTTATGAATTTGACTCCTTTGGGGGCCAGAGATGAGTGTGGTCCTCCAGTGGTGTCCTTTATAACTGACTTATATCACTTAGCAAAATGCTTCGAGGCTCATCTATGTTGAGTAGAATGTGTCAGAATTTCCTTCTTTTTTAAGGCTGAGTAATACTCCACTTTTATAAATTCCACCCATAGATGAATACTTGGGGTGCTTCCACCTTTGGGCTACTGCCCGTAAAGCTGCTATGAACATGGGTGTACAAGTATCTCTTAAAGACCTTGCTTTTTTGACCCAAATTGCCAGATCTTATGATAATTCTATGTTCAACATTTTGGAGGAAACATCATACTGTATTCCATTTTGCATTCCAACCAACAGTGAACAAGGGTTCCAATTTTATCCATACTCTCACCAACACTTATGTTCTGTGTCTCTTGTTTTTTTCTTTTTTTCCTCTTAATATTTCATTAAATCATAACTGTGTACATTAACGTATTTATGGGGTATAATGTGCTGATTGTATATATAATTTGGAATTCTTACATCAAAATGGTTAACATAGCCTTCACCTCACTTAATTATTGTGTTAAGACATTTATACGCTATTCTTACTGCAAGGGTACATGTCAAATCTATTAAGAGTAGAGTTTTTTCATTTTTTATTGTAACAAACCAATCTACCAGGTGTGAGGTGGTAGTTCATTATGGTTTTGATTTATACTTCATAATGATTAGCCACATTGAGCAACTTTTCATGCGTTATTTGGCCAATCACATATTTTTTAAGTGAGAAAAGCAGGATCAGAAAATGGCTATACTATCTTTAAAAAAAAAGACAAAATAATCACTTATACATAAAATAATTGTGTAGGGAAGGGAAAGGAGGAGGGGACCTCAGAGTTTTCACAGGAATTACTTAGGGGGAGAGTAAGCAGAATTGACCCGCCTCTGGGAAAAGGAATCCACAAACAAGGCCACACGTGTGGTGTGACCAGTCCATAGAGGGCAGGATGGGCAGCCTGGGCTCTGAGGCCACCATGCACACTGACAGGAGCCAGGAGTTAGGGAGAGCAGATGATTCTTGTGGGGTGACACTGGGACCTAACCATAGGGTGTGTGGCCAGGGACTGACAACAGTGCCTGGGGCTTAGAGAAATCATACTTATTATGGGATAAATCCGCATAAGGAGAGCCACCCAGGCCCCAGTGATGAAGGCACCTGTGGTTATTTGCATGTGAGAAGTTTGGGTAGTTTTCAATTCTTTCCTTATAATTTTCTATATTGAAAAAAAAAGCAGCGAGCAAGTATTATTTATATAATCGCAAACCTGTAAAGCCCCTTGGACTTGGGGCAAGGGGAAGCAGAATACTTATTACAGGTGTGATGGTTTAAGCCCGGGGTGTCAACCCGTACCCCGCAGGCTGCATGTGGACCAGAATGGCTAAGAATGCAGCCCAACATACAATCATAAACCTGCTTAAACATTATAAGTATTTTGTGATTTTTTGGCAGCACCCGAATGCACGGTTCTTGAGTGTGAACTTAGTAGACAACAGGTTGTGTTGCAATGTCATGTAAAATGAACGCGTGTGTGGTCTGACTATTTGTATGCAGGTAGGGCTTCAGTTTCCTGGTGGTGTGCGGCCTCCAGTGTGTTACCTTCCACGCACAGACAGTTGAATCGACACCATCAGATGTTACATGTGCTCATGGTGACTTGGTGAGGCAGTGATTACCAACAATATTTCAACCTATCATTGTAACATTAGGCATTTAATGTTATTTAAAGTCAGGTAAGCAGTCTTACTTAATTATTAAGGCACTTCCACACCTCAGTGACACCTCACACATCACCCGCCATGCTTTATAATCAGCCCTTTGCCTGACCCTGCTGAGATGTGGAAGGACCCAAACCTTGTTATTTTTCTGCCAATTAATTTTCATGGTAAAAGTAAATATTATCTATTATTATTTTTAAATCTAAGCATGGTTTCTTTGACGTTTCAAAAGTAAACAGAACTCCCCCAAAAAATTATGGCTAAAGGAAGCTTGTTCAATGCAAAGTGGACAGATGACTACTTTTTTGTTGAGGCAAATAGTAAGGCACTCTGCTTAATTTGTAGGGGATTTGTCCAAGTTTTCAAAGACTATAATTTGAAAAGACATTATATACAAAAAAATGCTGCCAAACTTGATGTGTATGAAGGATAGTGTCATAAGGACAGAATAGTGGTACTGAAAAAAATCTGCCTTCTCAACAAAAATTATTTTACAAAGTTACAACTCAGACAAATTTCATTATAAAAACTAGTTATGTGGTAGCATATTCAATAGCAAAAGTAAAATCAAAACCATTTGCTGATGGTGAGTTTATTAAGCTGTATATGGAAAGCATGGCAGATATAATTTGCTCTGAAAAAAAAAAAGGGAGGGTGGATATTTCTAGAATCAGTTTGTCTCACCAGACTATAGCCAGGTGAACTGAAGAAATTGGAAAATGTATTGAAAGAAATTTAGAGAGTAAAGCTACTAAATTTATTTATTTATTTATTTATTTATTTATTTATTTATTTATTTAGAGGCAGAGTCTCACTATGTCACCCTGGGTAGAGTGTCGTGGCATCACAACTCACAGCAGCCTCAAACTCTTGGGCTTAAGCGATTCTCTTGCCTCAGCCTCCTGAGTAGCTCGGACTACAGGTGCCCGCCACAAAGCCCAGCTATTTCTTTGATGTAATTGTCATTGCTGTTTGGCAGGCCCAGGCTGGATTCAAACCCACCAGTTCCAGTGTATGTGGCTGGTGCCCTAGCTGCTGAGCTACAGGCACAGAGCCAAAGCTACTAATTTTAAATATTAGGGTTTGATAATGGAGGATAGCAGTGAAGCTATAAATATACCTCAACTTGCCATTTTTGTTAGAGGTGTTAATGCTAAATATAATGCCACCGGAGAAATGGCTTCTTTACTGCCATTAAAAGACACAACTGAATCAAGAGATTTATATGAAGTAATAAAAAGTATGTTAAAGTGATTGTCTTTGTCCATTGTGAACATACGTGGTGTAGTTACTGATGGTGCCCCAGTGATAGTAGGTAAAAGAGAGGGACTTGTAAAATTTTTAAAGAAGATAGCGCAATTGCCACCCAAAATTCACATTTGTTGAAGTATTGTTGCATAATATATCAAAAACATTTGTGCACAAAAGCTTTAAAAATAAATGGATAATCATCATGCAAATCGTCATTAAGACTGTGAACTTTTTGAGGGTCAAGGTATTGAATCATTATCAATTCCAAGAATTCCTTAAAAGTATTGATGCCGACTTTGGTGCCATTATTTACTTTTCAGAAGTAAGATGGCTAGGTGGTGCCTTTAGCTCAAAGGAGCAGACACTGGCCCCATATGCTGGTGGTGGTGGGTTCAAAACCAGGCCTGGCCAAAAACTGCAAAAAAAAAAAAAAAAAAAAAAAAGAAGTAAGATGGCTAAGTTGAGGCCAAATGTTGAAAACATTTTATGGTTTACAGCATGTTAGAAAGTCGTTATGGCATCAAAACCAAATTTGTGCCAGAACTCGATGGTGAAAACTGGCTTACAGATTTAGCAGTTTTAGTGGACTTACCTGCTCATTTAAATGAGTTAAACGTGCCTCTTCAAGGTGAAAACCAACTTATCAATATAATTTTTCAAACCATAACAACATTCCAAATGAAACTGAAATTATGGCAAGCAATTCTGTGCATTTTGACTCATTGGTTAAACACAGTCCTATGAACTGTGAAAAATGGGCAACCTAACTTTTTGATTTGATACAAGAATTTGGAAACAGATTTCAAGATTTCCAGAAAAATAATCAGTATTTTAGGGCACTCTTAACTCCATTCTCAATTGACATAAATATGTTATCTGCCAATTTTCTAAGGGAATGCATACAGCTGCAATCTGACATTGAACTTACAGAAATATTTGATCATGTCTCTCACATGATCAAATATTTATAGGCTCTATATTCCCAGGGACAAATGTCTCTCACTTCACAATCATGCTTTATTCATGTTCTCATTTTTGACAGCACCTGCATTTGTGAGTAGCCATTTTCAAGAATGAAACACATTAAGAGTAAAACTGGAACCAAAATATCTGGTGAGCCACGTGAGAACTCCCTGAGAATTGTAGCTACTTCCATTGAGCCAGATATTGATGCATTAATTTCTCAAAGACAATGAGAAATATCCCAAATATCTCAAATATCCCACGAGTTTTATGTTGCCCACTTTTCTTTTACTCTAATAAAAATATTTTTTCAAAGAATTACTTACATATGTACATTTTCCATATTAGTGATCACAAACTTGGGACCTGCTCAAGAATTTTAAAAGACACTCTGGAAAGTCTGCTGCATAATTAGGGTTATTATGTGAGGACTTTTTTGCTTCTCTGTGGTGAAAGATATCACAAAAATAGTGCACAGACCTTTTCTTTTCTTTTTGCTTCCCAGCTTTTGTTAGTGTCTGTGTATTGAATAAATGGTCCCAAACAATTCTTCCAATGTGACCCAGAGAAACTAAAAGGTTGGAGAGCCTGGTTTAAACCCAGGAATGATGTTGGGATGGTGGCAGGTGGCTTCTTGTTGCAGTAGTGCTTCCAAGGCTGCGGCCTTAGGCTCATGGCTTTACAGGTGTACCTGCCCTGAATTCACAACTAATATTCTCAAGGCCAGCAAAGGGCAAGGTCAGCTGGCACTGTCCTACCTTGGATCTTGCACATATCTCCCACCTTCCAGGGAGAGGACCAGGTTTCTCCAGGGAGTAGAGTAGCCGGGAGACACGTACTCGTTCAGTTTTGGGTTACACTTCTGGTAAGAGTCACCCACTGGCTGCATGTGCATGTGCCAAGGAAACAGGGCTGAAGATAGGTCTGCAAGACTGGATAAGAATATATAGGGGAAAAAGAAAAAAGAAGGTATTTTCAGGTGAGTGGCTTGACTCCTAATAACTGTAATCCCTGTAAACTCTGTCGTAGCAAGGTCTATGCTGGGTGCTGAGGGAGACTCGTACAGGAGACCACCATGGGTGAGTAGGAGGTATTTCCTAGGTGACTGGGAGACTTGCCAGGTTGGGTGGGAAGGAATTAGTGGGAATTAGATACAGCCCTCAGGAACCAGTACCACTACTAACAATAGGGGAAAAAATCAGGGGGAGCTGCCCAAGGGCATTGTGAGTACATGGCTTTGCTCCAGGTTAAGTTCAGGTAGTACTTGGGGCATAACTATGCTGAGAGGCCCTTCAGGTGTGGTTGGGTGGAGGTCAAGGCTGCAGGGAGGTACCCAGGGAGAGATGCCTGTGTGAGAGGCAGGATGGGGAGAGAGCACAGGTTGGACAGAGAGGTTGGGAGAAGCCACCAACCAGCACCCAAAGGAAGTGAGACTACTGATGGAGTGTGGTCCCGACTCCATCTATGGGCAGACAGACTGGAGAAGAGGACCTGAGCAGGGGTCAGTGTTGGCCATTTCTCAGGGCAAGTGGAGTGGCCATTTGGCCTCCCTCTTAGGAAAGGCATCAGCACTTCAACACTTTTCATATTACAATTTCTACCTCCATGTGACTCAGGGGGAGAAAAAGAGTGTCTCCATCAGAGTGGTAAACCAGACAGCCTCCACCCTCAGACTTTAAGTGAGAAACAAGAAATAAGCAGTGAAAAAGGAGCTGCAAATTCTGAAGCGGTAGCAGTTTTAAGAACACTGGGTCTTAGCAGAGGCAGGGATGGGGGCATTGTGATGGTTGCCTTGGCAGCAGGATGAAGGTCTAGTGCTATAACTGCCATGTCCAGCGCCCACCCAAGCATCTGTGCAGTGCAAGGTTGCCCAACTCTGAACCCAGATTCCCAGCCCTCTGGAAAGTCTTTGAATGATTCAACGTTCTTCAAAATTCCTCTTCTGCTTAAATGGGCCTAGGTTGATTCTAATGCCTTCAGGTGAAAACCTTGACCACTAACAGAATTTGGTACCAGAAGTGGGGTGTCAAGAGCAGGAGCAACAAACTCTAAAATGTAGAGTTGGCAGGAGGCAGGAAAATCAATCTGTTTGATTAAGCTGTTGCCTGTTTACCCCTGGGCCACATACTCTGCATCCCCATTGGAGCTGAGGTTCTTGAGGAGAGTGTAAGGCATTTTCAAGATGGCATTAGTTGGCTTCTAATGACATAGGAGCTGACAAACAAGTGAAAGACTTGCCTGGGAATGGCTCACCTGGGAGCAAAGCAGCTAAGAATGGTTTGAAAAGCAAACCTAGTTTTCCAACTCTCTACCAGGAACCTCTATGGAGTGTCCTCTGCTGGCATAGAGGCAATCAGTTGGCAAAAAATCTGATTACTGGGAGCAGAGAGGCCAGCAGATCCTTGCCTAGGAAGCAGACATGCTTAGAATCAAGAGCCACAGCACTCACAGGACACAGAAACCTATAAGTCTGCTGAGTTTTTAAAGGAACTGAAAGGCAAAGAAACCCAGAGGCTGGAGGTATTCAGCCACTAGTGCAAGGCTGACACACCAAACAGGTCCGGGACCAGTGCAGGGTGTGGAGGGACTCGCCTGGGGCACAAACATAAGGGGCCTCCAAACACTCAGCCCTCAAGATAAACGATACATTCATGCAGTATCTCAAAGTCAAAATTAATGAAAACATGTATGGAGAAAGAAATATGATTTTAAATAGAGGATCAGACAAGGCAGGGATTAGGGCGAGGTGAGTGAGGCAGCCATTCAACTGCAGGGTCGACCGGGTCTTTATTTAAAACAAAGATATTTCCTTCATTGCAGATTTTTGAAAATTCCTTTGAATTTTTGATATTCCTTTGAAATATCAAATACCCTTATCTTTGATTTTATGAAGATATTTCCTTCATTGTAGTTTTTTTTTTTTTTTGCATTTGTTTTTGGCTTTTTGCAGTTCTGAATCAAAATATGATTTAATTCAATCATTGAATGGTTTGGTACCCCCTTAAGTATCTGAGGCTGGCCCATGCTTTCCTTGCCTCCAGAAAGAAACATGCCAGGCAAGCGGGGCAACCCCTGGGAAGAGCATTCTCTACAGGTCCCTCGGTTTGGCCTGAAGCTTTGCCAGAAAGAAGCCCCTGCTCCAGCCTGCAGCATGTGAGGAGTATGCTCTTGGATTCTACAAAGGAGCACACAAGGCAGAGTGATTTCCCACAAGATGTGGTCGTATGTGAACAGGACCCCTGGACTGTGACAGGGGTAGCCAGGTGGACGGTAAAGATGGTGGATCAGAGAGACGGAAAGGACCCCATGGTTGATAGTGTGAACTAAAAATAAGATCCTAACTCCCCATCTCTTGCTGACTGAACAGAGCCCTCTTGGCCAAGGAGACTGAAAAATATCTTAAAACTGAGCTTTCACCCATGTAAAGGTCGTCAGACACACCTCCTTCTAGCCTCTCCATTTTTGCAAACTGGACTGAAAGTTCATTCCAGGCTAAGTTAAGAGCTGCATGAAGGCCATCACTTTGCTCCACAGATCACTTTGTGTTGGTACATTGTGCTTTGTGCCCCAGTTAGTAGACCCCTCATCTTAAACAAGCTTTCCTTTCCAATGACTCCTGCCCCTTAGACAAAGTTTATAACCAATCACAAATCAAAGAGTCTCTGAATCCACCTATAACCTGTAAACCTTCAATTCAAAATGTTCTGCCTTTTCGGCCCCCAAAATGTATACCTTCCATGTATTGATTTATGATTTTATCTGCAATTCCTGTATTCCTAAAGTGTATAAAACAAAACTGCAATGCTCAGGACCACTCATTCAAGGCTTCTTGGAGTTGTGGGTCTCTGGGCCACGATCACTCCTATTGGCTCAGAGGAAGCCTCTGTATTATTTTATAGAGTTTGAGTTTTTCCTCTGTTAATAATTTCCTCACTGAGCTGCTGAATTAACTATCCCGGGGCCAGCACTTTTGAGATTTACCTCCAAATACCTGGTCCTGACCCCATCACTCACCACTGGAGCCCTTCTGACCAACCAGATTCAAGGAAATCCCTCTCTGGGAAATGCTGTTTCCTGACATTCTGGGCACAGCCTCCACTTCTGCCTCAGATAGCAGGTTCCATGAACAAAAATTCTATTTTTCCAAGAATATTCCTAAGGCTTATTAATACCCATGATAATGGTTTAGGAGGGGTATGTGTGTATTTGCAGGTCTAATTTATCACAGCAGAGCCTCACAGAGTACCCCTGAGCTCTGGGCCATATGGAGAGATCCATAAAGTCAACAGGGCAAGTTGTGTGTGTGGCGGGGGGCAGGGTAAGAATTTCAGGATGTTCTTGATTGTCCTAATGATGGAATTCCAGCTGGCACTCAGAGGTCAGCATGCAGGGAAGGTGGGTGAGACAGCCCCATAATGATGCAGTGCTCCTCCTTGTTGAAAACTTCTCAAGTACCCTGGGACATTACTGTGTGTGAATATCCCATTGGCAGCCATCTGAACCCAGATCCTAACTTCATTTTATAAGCTGACAGTGAGTATTTTTTATAGTTTTAATATCAAGTGAATTTTCCAGGAATGCAATTATGATGTTGGAAAATTCCATTTTAATCCATGCTTCCTAGCACATAGATTCTAAAATCCTTGAACCTCTGGAATGATAAGAGTTTCCTTTGTATGCTAATGAGATGGCTGATGGCTGGTGGGCTGGAGTCCCCTAAGTAGCTTCAGAATGGGGACTGGCCATTAGAACAACCAAGGCATGATTAGATGGTTGGGATTTTCAGCCACCTCCCACCTCCAGGGAAGCAAGAGGGAAGAGGGGATGAAGGTTGAGTCGATCATAAGTGGCCAATGATATACTCAATCATGCCTACATAATGAAGCCACCACAAAACCCCAAAGGACTGGCCTTGGATCAGCTTCCAGAAAGCCTGGTGTGTGGTGGTCCCTGCAAGGTGCTTCCAGAGAAGGCATGGGAGCACCACACCCCTTGCCATATACCTTGCCATGCACATCTCTTCTGTCCATCAGTAGCCTTTGAAATATCCATTGTATGAAAGAGGTAAACATAAGTAAAGTGTTTCCCTGAGTTGTATGAGCCCCTCCAGCAAATTAATCAAACCAAGAGAATGGGTCATGGGAACTCTGACTTATAGCCAGTGGGTCAGAAGCATAGGCCACAACCTGGGGTTTAAGACTGGAGGGAAGGTGTCTTGTTGGACTGCCCCTCCTGCTGTGGGCTCTGCCGCTAACTCCTGGTAGACAGTGTCAGAATTGAGTTGAATTAGAGGCACCTAGCTGGTATCCTCTGGAGAATTGCTTTGTGTGTGGGGATATCGGAAATGTTATACGGAGTGGTGTGTAAGAACAGAAAAAATGCTTTGGATTTTGTGTGTGCGAGTGTGATATAGCTATTAGGAATTCACACATAAATTGAGGAAAGATAGAACTTGCTTATTTGGGCACTTCATGAGGAACTGAGCCCATTTTAGAAAATCTCTTCCCCTGCCCTTCTCCTGACATGTGTGTCTCAGATACAACTGCCTCCAGGGGCTGCACCTGCCACTTTGCCAGCCCCTGCACAACTCACTTCCATTTCTCCTCTGTATTATAGTTAAGGCATTAGATTGCTTTTTAAAATTTATCGTGTGGTAGTATTAGGTAGATAGTTAGGAACAGATTTCCTGGAGAAGGGCTCAGCCCCCAGGCTGCCATTTTGGTGCCACCTTAATTTTGTCCCAAGTGATTGTGCCTACCTTGGGAGGAAAGATCACCCTACCTATCTACCAATCAGAACTCAGTATCTCAACTGCAAAAGTATATAGAAAACTCTCTATCCTAAAACAGGTGTAATAAAGTCTTGAAGGTGACCTAGAATAGACTTAAGATTAAGTATTATACCATGTGCTCTACACCTCCTCATGGGTTCTCAGAGAGGCTCATGGGAGGTCCACCTGTACAGTAAGACTCTGGTTCCAAGGTGACCTCTGAATCATGAGGTAGGCCTAACCCAGATGGTACAAAAAGAAACACCCCTGCCCCTGCCAAGTTAAAGACCTCTTTGGCTCTTTGCCTACTTGCCCTAGCAGTAGAGGCCTGTTTGCTGTCTATGGTGACCATATCTTGCTCTGTAAACTGATATTTTGCTCTTTTTCTGTAAAGCTACCTTTCTCTTCCTCAATAAACTTTGTTTCATGCTTGCCTTGATTTGGGATATCTGGTCTTTTTTTGACAAAGACAGCTCCAAGAACCAAGGATGCAGGCAGCTGTCTGAAACCCTGATATTTTAGGAGACAGGCAGCTGACTTTGCAATTCAACAATAGGTTAAATCATTTACTTCATTTTAGGATTATAATCTAGCATAGAAGAGAGGAGTGTATGAAAATACCATTCAAATCAATTATTTTAACATTCAATAAAGCGCCATTTACTGGGTATCTATTGTATGTGAAGGACTATGATAGACTCCCACAATCCTTTGAGACCTTGTAAAAGACCCACAAAGTGGAAGGATCCCATCCCTGTTTGACAAATGAAAAACCGAGGCTCATAGAGAGCACACAACAGAAGTGGGGGCACTGTGGGTAATCAGCATGCCCTCCAGACCCTTCTTCAGACAAACTGGTGCCCAAGGGAGGCTGCATAGCCCCAGTGCCCTGGGGCAATTCCTCAAGTCAAACATTGTTTTTCACAAAAGAATCTTCATATCCTTTTTTTCCTTTTTTTATATCCTACATTTCTTATGTCAACTTTATCACCATAATAAAATCATTTGGGAACAACTGACAATAATGTCAGCAGATAAAAATTAGGAGTAATGAATCATCCTGAAATTGATTGTACCAATTCTTTGCTATTTTTCCCTGAGATAGTATTTGTCTTGTAAAAATAGATTATCTGAGTTTGAAAAGAAAGGATACAAACAAAACTATCTTTATAATTGGAACATGTCAAAGGGGTCCCTGGAGACCTAAGTGAGCAATAAACCTCCTCAGCAAAATACACTTAGTTCTTGTGGTTCTGTCCATCGTTGTGTCACACATGCTGCAGCTCTGCTGTCTGGTGCATGTACATTTAGAACTGCTGTATCTTCTTGGTGGAGGGATCTTTTTATCATCATATCATTTTTTATCCATTCTGCCATTCATTTTGACTTTAATTGCTATATTTAGGTCATTTTCATTTTATGTAGCTATAAGTATGTGCAGGCTTAAAACTTTTTTCTGTTTTCCTCCTTTTTTCTTTTCAATCGGGATTGGGTTTTGCTAGTTTTGGTATTTTCTTCCTTTTTCCTTTCTTTTTTCCCGCTTTCTTATGGATTACTTAAACAATTTTTTAGAATTCCATTTTTATTTATATATAGTATTTTTGTGTGTGTCCTTGTGTGATTTGTTAAAGAGTTGCTCCAGGTATTACATTATGAGTGTGCATGAGTGTGTGTGTACCACAGGTAGCTGTGTGTGTGTGTGTGTGTGTGTATATCACGGGTAGTTCTCTGTGTGTGTATGTACCATAGGTTGCTGTCGTTATTTTACTAGTTTGAGTAAGGTATGAAAAAACTACTTCCCTTATGTCCCTTTGCCATATCTCATTTATAACACAATTTTCTTACATAACTCCTCCACATACATTGAAAATCACACCAGAGAGTATATAATTTTTGCTTCAACAAATAAAATTGAGAAACTTCAAGAGAAGGAAAGCACCAGTTCACAGTAGACAATGCACTGGCTGTGACATGAGCCGCTGTCCACTGCTGGCCATGTAAGATGGAGCATCACTGGTTTGTGGGCCACCAACCTCATTCTACATGCAAAGAAACTGAATCTCAGAGACGTTAAACCACCTGTTTTAGGTCACACAGGAATAAATTTTGACTGAGCACTTCCTATGTGCCAAGCTCTATGCTTGACACTCATGTTGTAAAAACGAATCCCCCATCCACCCAATGCACACATTTTCTTCCCTCTATCCATTCCTCAAGTAAGAGGGCAGGGGAGCTAATATCTGAGGGTCCTACTATGTGCTAAGCAGTGGGCTGGGGGCATTGCAAATTGTGACCCAGGTGACTGCAATCTCACCATGGTTGGAATGTGATGGAATTTGTTCATCTTCTGGCCTGTTCCAGGCTGCCGGCTGCCTGAATCTGCTGCCCCTCAATGTGGCCGTGGGAAAGAGGAAAAATCCCACTCTCACCTCCAAATGACAAGCACACTTGGGAGAGAGGGACATGCTCTCAGGAGAGCACCCTGGATGTGCTGGACACATGTGGGCTTCTTGGCTCTGATCTTCTTTCTTAGGAGAAAGAAGTCTTTCTTTCCAGTCACTCCTGTGACACTTAGAAATTGGCCCAATTAGCATGAACTGAGTTCAGTAAACTCCATGAAATTTATAAACAAATTTGAAGTCTGCAGAGTGACTCCGATGGGATGCTTGTAACTTAGTTGTTTAAGGAAGAAAATATCCTTAAGGCCCCTGGCTCTTATAGGATGCACACAGATCTTCTCAAATAAGTTATCTTGGAGAAAAATGTGGCTCATAAAAATGCTTTCAACACTGGGGGAAGAACTGGACTCCAAGGACCTGTGATGATGTTTGCATAACTTGAGAGGGAGGGGCAAAGCCCTTATTGGTTCTAAACGTAAATGAGATTTTACTAAAACAGATTAGAGAATCCCCGAAGGGGCTGTCACTCTCAGAGGGCTCGCTTTAGGATCTGCAAAAGTCATGTTCTTTGAATTCAAAGAGAAGATTTCAAGCAGATGCAGGTTCCCATGGCTGGAGGATGATAGCAGAAAGGCAGTTTCCAGGTAGCCTCACTACTGTGAAACAAGCATCCTCAAGCCCTTGCCTGCCTGGCTACAGCAAGTCAGTATTCTCACTTTCCAGAGGGGTCAGGCCCTGATTTAAGCCCTATAGGGGTGGAGGAAGTAAGGTCCGCTCATTAATCTCCAGCAGGACCCAGTATCTCCTGTGGACTGGGAATGGTAATGAGGCACTAACAGCCTAGTTGGGGTGACAGATGAGTTGACATCAGACACCTGCAATGGACTAAATGCAGTGTCCCCCACATTTATGTGTTGGACCCTGACAGCCATTGTGATGGTATTTGGAGGAGGGGCCTTTGAGAAGTGCTTAGGTCTTGAGGATGGAGGTGACAGGCCCTCAGAAGAAGAGGAAGAGGACCAGAGCTCTCGAGCTCTCTCCTCCAAGTGAAGCTACAACCA
Source organism: Galagoides demidoff (assembly GCA_963574575.1). Taxonomy (NCBI): domain Eukaryota; kingdom Metazoa; phylum Chordata; class Mammalia; order Primates; family Galagidae; genus Galagoides; species Galagoides demidoff. The sequence goes on along the minus strand of CAUYQV010127982.1, from coordinate 18,525 downwards.
AAGGTGGCTGTTTGCAGCCCAGAGAGAGCTTTCACTTGCAACAAGAAGCCACTACACAGCTCTTTGATCTTAAATTTCCAGCCCCTAGAACTGTGGGAAATAAATGTCAGTAGTTTAAGCCCTCTCCGGTACTTTGTTCCAGCAGCCAGAGCTGGCTAAGTTATTGTCCAACACTGAGCACCCACTGTGTGCAGTGGATCCTCCTGCATGTGGGGCCAGCTCTGCCTGTTCCAGACACATGGCATTGGCCCATTGTCTCTGCCACCTTCTGAGGATGGCAATCCCCCTTTATGGAGGAGGACAGGAGGCCTAAACAGTCTGGCTGGCACGAGGCCCAGGGTTGAAACCAGCAGGCCAATGACTCCAAGTCACAAGGGTGAAAGTCCAGAGCCCCTGCATTTCCAAACCACATAGAGTGGGAGGCAGGGGGCAGGGTGGCATCAGGGAAGGTGCCAGTTCTGCCTCTTTAACAATAAGGCCCAGAAAGCAGTAGCTGAAACAGTTTAAGGCACCAACCCCAAGGCTGTGTGGTACCTACTTGGGTGGGTACAGAGATGTTTGCTGAGAGGTGGCAACACATATGAGGGATCACAATGGGCCCTTGTAGACAGACACACTGGTGAGGCATAGTGGGTGGTAGAGGGAGAGCAGACCCAGATAGGAGGTAGCCAACCAGGCTCAGGCAGTCACAGGGAAGGTGCAGGGCTTCATGGAGGGAAGGTTCAGGTGTACCCGAGGCGACTGTAAATCCAACATATTCCCTTCCCCAAGCTCTTGCTGTTTCTATAGGGAGGGGCTCCACTACTGCACAGCTCTGCCCCCGCCCATCTTCTCCCTGTGCAGTCAGGTCCTACCAGCCTCACCTCCTAGGACCTTCCCATGCCCTGGTTCTCTCCAGCCCCATGGCCACCTCCCCCTCTTGCCTGGATGATAGATTCATCCCTCACTGCCTCTGTGTCACCACTCTGCCTTTACCAGCACCAAGCGGGGCTTTACCAAATCCAGATGGCCTTGAACCCCTTCTTCCAGCCCTCCACTGGCATCTTTCAGGGGGCTTCTACCACTCTTCCTCAGTGCCTGCCTCTGCAGCCAGCCTCTCTGATTTTCCTTCCTTGTTGGACCACATCCCATTCTGCCACAGGCCATTGCACATGCTCCTTGGAAGCTAGGATGTACTCCAGGTATGAGCCACACCTAAATTTAGGGAGAAGCCTCTCAGCTTCTGTGCCCACTCCTACTCTACCAAATCTGTAGAAAGCACACTTGTCTACTGAATAGCTGACCTGCCCCATGCATGGCATGGAAAGCGAGGACTTTCTCAATAAACCTGTCACCTGAGATGGACCACTTATGCTCCCAATATTGACATACTTGACAGTTTCCTCCCACCTCAAATCTGAGTTTGCTCTTTGACTTGCTGGTAGAAAAGAGAGAATGTAACACTGCACTGGCTCCAGAAGCAAGCTTAAGAAAGCATGGCACGTCTATTCCTAGAACTGGGAGCTAACAGATAAGAAGCTTGCTGCAGAGACCACATGGAAAAAGGGGAAGCTCAGCAATTCCTTCTAAGCCTAGGTTGTCCCCACCACGGCACGAGACATTAGGCAAAGCCACCTTGGGTGTTTCAGCCCTAGTTACCTCCTGACTGGCCCCATGAGAGACCTCTACTGCTGGAGAGCTACCCAGCTGAACCTAGTCAAACCACAGACCAGGTGTCCTCAAACTACAGCCCGCAGGCCACATGCAGCCCACCTAGGACATTTATCCGGCCCACCGGGTGTTTTTGCCACCGCTGCCTGTCCTGCTTAGCAGCTAACTCGTCCTGGGACCCGCAGTCTGGCCCTTCAACAGTCTGAGGGACAGTTAACTGGCCCCCTGTTTAAAAAGTTTGAGAACCCCTGCTAGACTTTCAAGCAGCTGTCACTTAGCACTGTGAACTAAAATAAAACTTTAAGCACCTCCCCCAGTTTATTGGACCTCTTCTGGACTAAGGGGAGCCCAGGAAATCCTAAAACTGAGTTTCTGGTCATGAGAAGGAAAGTAAGACATGGCCTTGTCATGCCCCGCTCTTGGAGGTATTTGCAACAATGAAATGCTGAATCATTAACAGGCCCAAGACTATGAGAAGCAAAGCTTAGACCACATATGCAGGCCATCAGTTTATTTTTATTTTTTATTTTTATTTTTGGCCAGGGCCGGGTTTGAACCCACCACCTCTGGGTATATGGGGCTGGAGTCCTATGCCTTTGAGCCCCAGGCGACGCCCCAGGCTATCAATTTATTTAAACAATCACTTGAGTTTTGGTTAATGTCTAGCCTCTTGTCTCTGATCAACAAACATTCTTTTTTATTTTTTTAATAACTTACCTCTTCTTTTATTGGCCTGACTCATTTAGTACCACCAGTTTATTTTTACCATTGATTTTATAAAAACATGCAAATGTTAGTGAAAATGCATTCATCTCTAGAGCTTGGGATGATCAAAGAAAAAAATCCAGAAGACTAGGAAATGACAAAGTCCTAACAATGGACTTTGCCACGATGATAAATTGGAGAAAATGTTTGCTAAACGTAGAACATATTAACATTCATGATTATAAAGAGTTACAGAAATGAAATAGAAAACAACCAAAGAAAACAAAAAAACAAAGACTTGAACAGAAATTTAAAGAACTCTCTATGACCAAAAATACTTAAAATTACACTAAATTTAAAGAAATGTGGTTTAAAACATTAAGATAATAAATTATTTCTATCATATTAATTATATTTACTTTTTATGTTTTAAATATCAATTCTTTTATATCAAACTATTAAGGGGGTACAAATATTTATGTTACATGGATACCTTGTACAAGGCTAAAGTCAGGGCTTTTAATGTGCTCATCAGCAGAATAATATTCAAGTAAGTGAATGATCTCTACAAGGAAAATTACAAAACGCTGATCAAAGAAATCATATATGACATAAACAAATGAAAAACATCTCACGTTCATGGATTGGTAGAATCAACATTGTCAAAATGTCCATATTGCCCTAAATGATTTGCAGATATAGAGTAACCCCCATCAAAATACCAGCATCATTATTTCACATATCTAGAAAAAGTAAGTCTATGCTTTATTTGAAACAAAAAAGCATCCAAATAGCCAAAGCATGCTTAAGAAAAAAAAAAACATATCTGGAGGCATCACTTTACCCAACTTAAAATTATAAGGCTATAGTAATCAAAGCAGCAAGGAGGAAATACCATAAATGTAGAGACACAGACCAAGGAAACAGAATAGAGAACTCGGAAATAAACCATCTAACTGCAATCAACTGATCTTTGACAAAGTAGACAACAACATACACTGGGGAAAGGATGCCCTATTCAATACATGGTGCTGAGAAAACTAGCTAGTCACATGCAGAAAAATGAAACAATATGCCCTATCTCTTTCCATCTACAAAAATTAATTAAAGATGGATAAAAGACGTAAACATAAGTCATTAATCTCTAAGAATTCTAGGCCTCTTTGCCTACTTCCCATGGCAATGGGGTCCATTGTCTGTCTGTGGCAAACATATCTTGCTTTGTAAACCTATATATTTACAGAGTAAACCCATCTTTCTCTCCCTCAATAAACTTTGTTTCATGTCTTTTTTAAAAAAAAATTCTAGAATAAAGTGTGGAAAATATTCTTCTTAGCAAAATATCTCAAGAATGGAAGAAAAAGTATCGAATATACTCAGCCCTACTATGAAACTAATTTATAGCTTTCATAGGAAAGCTATAAGCCAATTATAGATCAAGAATATGGGGAAACGGGAGAGGGAGGGGAGGGGACGGGGGAGGATGGGTGAAGGGAGGGTGATTGGTGGGATCACACCTATTGTTCATCTTATAAGGGTACATGTGAATCTAAATGTAGAATATAAATGTCTTAACACAATAACTAAGAAAATGCCATGAAGGCTATGTTAACCAGTTTGATGAAAATATTTCAAATGGTATATAAAAAACAGCACACTGTACCCCATGACAGTATTAATGTACACAGTTATGATTTAATTAAAAAAAAGAAAGTGTTGGAAAAACTCATAGATATTGGCTTAGAGAAAAAATTCATGAAGAAGAAAACCTCTTTGGCAATCACAGAAACATCAAAAACAAATAAATGGGGCCTGATCAATTTAAAAAGTTTTTGCAAAGCCAAGGACACTATCAACAAAGCAAATAGACAACCTACAGAATGAGAAAAGATATTTGCATGTTACATATCCCACAGAGAACTGATAACCAGAATCTACAAAAAACTCAAGCAAATCAACAAGAAAAGATCAAATGACCCTACTAATATTTGGGCAAGAGACACGAACAGAAATGTTTCTAAAGAAGATAGACTGATGTCCAAAAAACACAAGAAAAAATATTCAACAGCTCTAATCACCAAAGAAATGCAAATCAACGATATCACCTAACTCCAGTGAAAACAGCTCATATCATAAAATCCCAAAACAACAGATGCTGGCATGGATGTGGAAAGAAAGGAGCACTCACGTCCTGTAGGTGGGAGTGCAAACTAGTTCAACCTCTCTATAGAAAGAAGTATGACGATTCCTCAAAGAACTTAAAGTAGATCTATCATTTATTTGATTCTGCAATCTCTCTACTAGTGATTTATCCAAAGTAAGGAAAGAAATTTTATAAAACAAACATATGCACTTGAATGTTTATAGCAGCAATGAATGTTCATAGCAGCACAATTCACAATAGAAAGGATGTAGAAGCAACCCAGGTGCCTGTCAATACATGAATGGATTAGTAAAATATATGGCACAGAATACTACTCTGTCATAAAAAAGATGGTGACCTAGTACCTTCCTCAATAACCTAGATGGACTTGGAAACAGTTCTCCTAAGTGAAATTCACAAGAATGGAAAAACAAACACCACATATACTCCATAATAAGTTGGAACTAGTTGATTAACACTTACATACTTGTAGAGAAGCAAAGCTCAATGAAATTCATGTAGGAGGAGGGGAAGAAGGGAAAGAGTAAATTCCCACCCAGCAGTACTTTGCATGGGTATGTTGCACACTTTCTGGGGTGAGGAGTGCACCTATAACTTTGACTCAAAATTTATAAGAGCAAACTATGTAACCAAAATGTATGTACCTCCATAAAAATATTGAAATAAACTTAAAAAAAAGTTCCATAAATGAATTAATAAATTGTGGTATATGTACACCATGGAATACTATGCAGCCTTAAAAAAGATGGAGACTTCACCTCTCTTATGTTTACATGGATGGACCTGGAACATATTCTCCTAAGTAAAGTATCTCAAGAATGGAAGAAAAAGTATCCAATGTGCTCAGAACTTCTATGAAACCAATTTATATTTACTCACACCTTCTTATAAAAGATAGAATACAACTATAGCCCACGTTGAAGGAGTGAAATGGAGTAGGAAGGGAGGGAAAGGGGGAGGTTTGATAGAGGGAGAGTAAACGATGGGACCACATTCTTTGTGCACCTATGGAGCATATTGCAAGGGTACAAGTCAAACCTATCAAGTATAGAACATAAATGTCTTAACGCAATGATCGAATAAATGAGGCGAAAGCTATATTAATTAGTTTGCTGTAAGCATGCCAAATTGTATAAAAAATCAATACATTGTACCCCACATGTGCATAAATGTATTCATGATCTATGTGTATATGATTTTTTTTAAAAAAGTCTTAAATGTAAGGCATGAAACCATAATAAATTCTCTTATTTGAATTTATTCAATAAAGAACATAAGGAAAAATTCTGCTTATGTAAAGAATTTACAACTACAACCCCAACCCCCAACAGATATCTTTACCTTAAGTTAAAACATTCTAAGCCTTTAGACAAAGTTTCATTTCTTTAACCAATCACAAATCAAAGAAGACTTAGGGTCTCATAATTCCAGTCTCTGTGGGTTTCGATTGACACACAGCTACTGTTGTCACATTTTCCCGGGACCTCTTAGACATGTGCTCTGGACAAGGAAATAATTCATAAAGACATCAGTGGCATATATAGCAACGTCAAACATAAACAAATGGGGCCCAACCAAGTTAAAAAGTTTTCACATTAGGTTTGGAGTAAATCTCTCTAAATTATTTTACAGAGTTTGGATCTTTTTCCATGAGCAGCACCCTGAGCTTTAGGATGGTTCATTCCTTGGCAGGAATTAGCAGAGCAGGGCCACTCTCTCCTTCCTCCCCTCCCTGCTCCTGAGACTAGTGGGCCCAAAACTCAGCCTGGCCTTCTTATGGGCTGTCGTGCAAGGGTCCAGGCTCAGGCCACTCAGCTTCTGCTGCACACCCCCAACTTTCTCCCTTGCTCCCCTCTGCAGGAGGGTGGTGACTTCCCTTGGGCTAGCACAAGGCCAGAGAACCTAGAATGCCTCTCCTGCCCTGCTGGGGCTGGCTCCCTACTCCTGCTTCTGCACGGCAGACATCCTCAGCCCCAGCTGGGGCTGGACACACAGGTCCATCCCACACCTCACAGGCACCATGCAGAGTCTTGCTCCCATATCAAAGCCCTCTTTGGGAATATCATGTGTTCATTTAACACTCTTCGTATGTGGCTGGTAAAGGATTTGAACACAACTCATCTCTGGGTAAACTGCCTGTAATGGAGTCTGGTATACAATTGGCTCTTAGGGAATGTCTATAGACCAAAGAGAAATGTATTCTGGTGCCAGCTGGGTGCAGAGTTGTTGTCAGGCTCCCTAGTGCCTGCCAGACAGGCCTCTCTTTCTGCCCATCGGAGCCACCACTCTCTCCCCCAGGTGGAGGTTACCCCTTCCCTCTGAGGCCTTAACCAGCTCAGCCACTGGACACAACTAACATCTGCAAGCTGGAAACCTCAGGCAGGATGTCTACCCTCTCTGAGGCTGTTTCCTCATCTATAAAATGGGGATACAGACAAACTCCTGCTTCAAAAAGACATGGGGACCCAGGAGCCCACCTCACCAGAACCTGTGGGAGATTAGAGCAGCCAATGGCTCATTTGTAATACAAGCCACCATCATTTAAATGCCTCCCAGGAGCTTGGAGGCTGCAGAGTTGCTGGCTGGTTTATCAAAGCCTCTTCATCTCCTGTTTTCTTGTGTGTCTGGGACGCCCAGAGCAAGACAGCAGAAGCTGTGATATTACCCCGAGCACATTTGAAAGAAAGGAAATGAAATTCAACTGCATGTATCTTTTTTTTTTAATTGCCTTCTTTTCAATAGCTTTTTGAGAACCCATGGGCAGCCACAGGCTGTGCCCCCTCCTGTAGAAGCTCCTTCCAGCCCTGGCCCACTGCTCCCCTGGGTGGGAGGAGCTGGTTTGCTCTCTTTTATCTCTAGAAACAGAACAGCCCCACATGTAAATGTCACAGATGACCAAAAACTGTCAGGGAATGTTCTAGATTAACAAGGACTAAAGAGAAAATGATAACTGCATGTAATGCATGATCTTCAATTCAATCAGGATTTACAAAAGCACATAAAATAAGGAAATTAGAACTTGGACTGACATCAGCATCATTGCTCTCTTAGCTCAGGCTGCCCTAGGAGAACACCATGGGCTGGGGCTTCAACTACAGACTCATTTCTCATTCTGGAGGCTGCAAGTCTGAGATGAGACGAGCTGCCTGCAAGGTGGTTCTGGTGAGGATCCTTTTCTTGGCTGGCAGAGAGAGGGAGTCTCCTGCCAGCCAAGAAAGGAGAAAGAGTCTCCTTTTCTTTTGAGGGCACTAATCCCGCCCCACAGACCCCATCCTCATGCCTTTATCTAAGCCTAAGCACCTCCAAAATCCCCACCTCAAACACCATCACATTGAGGGTCAGGGCTGCAAGGTACTACTAACAGAAAAGAACCCAAACTCTGTAAAACAATTTTTTTATTTTGAGACAGAGCCTCAAGCTATTCCCCTGGGTAGAGTGCCATGGCATCACAGCTCATAGCAACCTCCAACTCCTGGGCTCAAGCAAGTCTCCTGCCTCAGCCTCCTAAGTAGCTGGGACCACAGGCGCCCGGACAGCGCCTGGCCATTTTTTGGTTGCAGCCATCATTGTTGTTTGCTGGGCCTGGGCTAGGGATTCGAACCCGCCACCTTAGGTGTACGTGGCTGGCGCCTTAGCCGATTGAGCCACAGGTGCCAAGCCTGTAAAACAATTTTAAAAGGTTTATTCTAACCTGAATTTGTGTGACCATGGCCCAGAGCCACACCCAAGAAACCTTGAGCAAGTGATCCCACCGTGATAGGGTTACAGTTTGGTTTTATACATTTTAGGGAGATAAGAATTACATGGAAGCCCTAAATCAGTACATGGAAGGCACATGTGCATTGGTCTGGATGGGAAGGCAGCACATCTTGAGGCAGGCATCACAGATTATAGGTGGGTGTAAAGGTTCTTTGATTCTAATTGTTATTGCTAAAAGAAATGAAGCTTCAAGTCAGGATAAGGAAGTCTGTTAATCAGATACAAGCCACCAGACATACATCCAGACTGAAGTGACCTGTTAAGTAAATTGAGGACCTGCGGGCAAGGTTTGAGCTCTGTCCTGCATGCTCTGTCCTTGGGCCTGGTAATCAACTACAAAGGACATCTCCAAGCATGGAGGGGGCATGACGAGGTATGCGTGACCTCCCTTCTCATGACCCATAACTCATCCTTAGGATATTTCTGGGGTCCCCTTGGCCAAGAGGGGGTTCATTCAGTCAGCTGGGGACCTTAGATTTTATTTTAGTTCACAATATAAGTTTCAGGGTGACACATGCAATTCATAACAATTATAGAGTATCACTGTTAAATTTTTCACATGTGGGATTTTTCAAAGGACTGAAATTAAAATCTTAAGTAGGAAGGTGTCCTGGGCTTTAAGGGATACATTGTGGTATATTTACAGGTAACTGACTTTCAAAGTGTCTGTAGAGAAGTAGACAGTACAGTGAACTATTTTGACCATCATTGAATCAGGGTGAAGGGCAGAAGGTTACTATTCATTGTACTATTCTTTCCACTATTCCATGGGTTTGAAACATTTGCAATGAACCAGTCAAATCAAAATAAGTAGGGATCTGCCTGAAGCTGGATTGAGAGTGGGTCAGTTCTCCCTTCAGTCTCAGGGCCAGTGTGTGATGGAGTCCCAGGACACTCTTCTCCCAGACCAGACCATCTGGAGCTGCCCACAGGCATAAGACCCTGTGGAGAGGGGACTTCAAGGGACACTAGAGGAGACCCAAACTGAGGGCAGTATAATTAAGTTGGGCAGGACTCCCTCACAGATAGTCAGAAGTGGCCCCTTGGAACTCTCATCCCTTCAGGCCAACATATGGGCCAGTCGGTCCTTGAAGACTCAAGAGCTGAGTAAATGCCTGTGTGTGCCACTGAGGTGTGTGGCTGTTTGCAAGTAACCAGACATGGCCCACCCATGGCAGGAACTCGGTGAGGGGGGTCCGGGGCCCTGCCCAGCCACAGTCCCCCAGTCCCTCTCTCACTTGAGGGTCCCCCAGTCCCTCTCTCGCTTGAGAGAGGCTCACACACCATTCTTCATTCTGGTGTGTCCGAAGTACCCTCCCCACCATACCAGCTTCAGTCTCCACCAACCTCCCTTCTTATGATCATGACAGGGTTGGCCCTTCATGCTCTGAGTGACACAGCAGATACACAGAGGTGCAGGTACTTGTTTCTTTATAGGAACGTCCTTCTTTCTCCCTGCGACTGTGGTGGTGGGTAGGGGCTGACCCTAACCAGGCATGGTGGTGGGAGCATCTCACATTCTCCTCACAATTCCCAGCCTCCCACGGAGCTTAGGGCGAGCTTCGGGTGAGCTTCGCACTGAGGGATTGGTCACCACAGCAGAGGAGGAAACTGTCCATAGGCATAATGGGGGTTGTGTCAGTTTCTCTATGCAAATACATGCATGCATATCTCTTCTGATAGGTTAGCGCCTTTGGAAAGGTCAGAAATCACAAGCTAAAATGGTAGGAGAAGGCATTTCTCAAGTGGAATTAGGGCTGGTTTTATTTTCTTTCTCATGTTTTTGCATTGTCCCAATATTCTCTAAAATCATCATGTTACTTTCTCAATCAGAAATGAAAAGATGATTTTATAGAGGGAGCTTCCAGCCTAGGGCTGGGGAGGACACTCAAGTGGGGATGGCACCCAAACCAGAGCCACAGCTCCCTGAACTTAGGGAGGAGAAGCCAGAAAAGCTCTAGAGAAGAACTGTGTGTCAAGGGTCTCAGCCCTGGCTCAGCCCTGCTGAGATGGGGCAGGAGCTGTGGGTCCTCAGATCCCCCACCATGAGATGAGGGGATCATTCCACCTTTTGCAGACCATCTGGTGATTGCTCATGGAGGTGCTGGGCGCTGCACTTCATTCCAGGGGCCTCTGTGGTCTTCATGTCCAAGCACCACTACTAGTCTGCTTCATGCAGGTTGCAGCTGGCCTATCAGCCTTGCTTTGGCAGCACAGAGCCTAAGAAACAGTAATGTGGCACTCCCCAGGGTTGTCTATGGCTTTGGAGCTGAGTTAATGAAATAAATAAAAACCAGAATAGAAACATGTGCACAGTCGGAAATCAGTGAGAAGTGGGTTACCTCGGTGCTAAGCAGCTCGCTGCAGAATCTTGCAGACCTTAGATCTGCATGTGGATAATTATAGGCAGGCTTGGGAGGAGAAAGTGAACACCAGCTTTCATTCTCTTCCCACCAGTGTGGTTACTTGCTCCCTGTGCCAGAAAGGAAGGGCCTCCATGAGCCTGTGAACTCACCTCCTGTTACAGATGGGGAAACTGAGGCCTAGGAAACCTGCAGAACTCTGCCCTGGAAAGAGATGGGGCAGGGCAGGTAGGGCTCAGAGTCCAGACTTGGTCACCCATCCAGCAGTGACCTTGAGTTAGCCCAGATGGCACATCACATGATGACCCTGATGCCCCGGGTTGAGGTTAGACCTGATGACCATCAAGGACAGGGGTCCCAGGGGTCTCTGGAAGGGACATTTTCTGAGCAGCATCTGTACTCTCAAAGAAGCCCTCTGAAAGGCGTGCTTGGGGGCAGACAAAGCTGCCTGTCAGGAGTACACCCTTCAGACCTGCTGACAGGTGGGGCTGGGGCTGGCAGGCAGCAAATGCCACCTGCACCTGCATGTCCCCCTACAGTGGGAGGGGGCAAGGTGGGAAGGAGGACAAAGAGATTTTCCAGGAAGACACCCACATCTAGAGAAGGCAGGGCAGAGGTAGTCTGGCCCTCCATGCCACCCACCCAGAGATGGGTGGTAGGCAAGCTGGAGAAATTCCCCAAAATGCCCCGAGGGGCCTGTAGTTCAGCCTGTGTCCCCAGCTGCAGCCTACCAAAGCCCTGGTCACAGGGAGTGACCAGACCCTGTTAGACGTTTCTGTTCTGCTACCCAACTCCAGTGGGTTTTATATTAGGCAACCTGACCACAAACAGCCCCCTCCCTGGGGTACACCATACTGAGGATCTCAGGTCTGGGTCTCTGGCCTGTGACCTGTGTGCCCGATGGTCTCTGGACAGCCTGTGTGGTAGCCTCACACACCCAAAATCACCGTGAGCTCAGTTGCAAGGTTCACGTTTATACCCCAATTTCCCCCATGTTCCCCACCTCAGTGAATAAGCCTCACTGCCCCAGCTCCCAAACCCTAAACCTTCCCTGCCCCTCCCCAAGATGTGCCAAATCCCCACAACCTGAGCGTCTCTCTCTGCTCCAGCTTGGTGCTTCCTGCCAAGTGCAGCCCCCAGGCCTCCTCCACCCTCCTGATAGCAGAGGGAGGGAACAGAGCACCTCGGGACTGAGGTGGCAGAACTTGCCCACTGCAAGCCATGGGGACGACTTTGGGTTTTCTCTGAGCAAGACAGGTCCTGGGCAGAGGAGGATGTGATCTGGTGGACATCTGTCAGGTCATGCGGGCCTGCTCTGGCTGCGGTGGAGACCAGTGCACAGGGCTGGAGGGCAGAAGAAGACGTGCCAGGTGCTCCGGTTACGGCTTCTGTGGAATAAACTCCTTAGTCTATTTTGTTGGGTCACAGGGAAGGGTCAGCAGGTGCTCACCTGGGGTCCGTCCTGCAATTGCATTCAGGTGTCCAGTAGGCCTGCAGTTGTTGGAGGGCTCGCCTGGGCAGGGCTCCCATGACGCGCAGATACAGGTGTCAGGACTGCAGGGAGCATTGCCGGCCAAGGCAGCTGCCCAGTGTCCTCTGACCCAGCTTGAGGGTTGCATGGCACCACTTCTGCTGCACTCAACTGCTTCTAGGACCAGGGCCAGCCCAGATTCAAGGGGCAGGGGATTAGACCCCACCTCCCAATGGAGGAGAGGCAGGAGATTCACAGCCACAGTGTAAAGCTGCAGCAGGAGCTCTGGCTGCATCCCAGATCTGAGAGGATGTTAAGGCAAGACGCGGAGGTGGGCCTGCAGGCAGCAGAAGGGATGCACAGTCTGGATTCGATTTGAAGACAGAGCCGACAGGGCTTGCTGATGGACAGTAGTCCACAGTCATCTGCTACCGGACCCGTGGGTGTCCTCAGGCCAGCTGTCCCATTATATCTGTGTGGCTGGCACCCGGCCTCACCCTATGGAGTGAATGAATGAGATCTGCCCATCCCGGCTGGCTCCCAGGGGCACAGTGCCAGGCACCCAGCAGGGGCTCAGTGAGGGGCATCCATCCAAACCAAAGAGAGTCAGACAGGCCCCAGCCTGTGCTCAGGGGGTGCCAAGAACTGTTGATAGTGGAGAGTGGGGGGTGGGGGTCGCTGCGTGCTTTTCCCAGCTTGGGCCAATATGACCCCAAGGCTATCACATGTGAAACTGGAGATAAGAAATGTTAAACATTAGTGCAGGAAAGGACTTTGCACACTCCTTCTCAGACCCTTAAGGGGAATGGGAACTAGTTCTGGGAACCTGCTGTCACCAGGCAGAGGCTTTAGCTGCCTCTCTGGCACACCTTGGGTACACTGAGGTGGCCCAGTGCCCAGCATGTAGTAGGTGCTCACCCTTGTCAGCTCCACAGACCAATGTACCTATTGGTCTAGCACACAGAAGATGCCCAGGGCCTTGCCTATGTCTAGCACACAGAAGGTACCCAGACCAATGTACCCAGACAGCACCCAGTGCCAGACAGCACCAGAGCACAAACAATGCAGGTGACCATGAGCCACCCCCTTGCTTCCTGGGCTCAGCTGCACACTGATGGCAAGCAGCTCAGCTAAGGCTAGCCAGATCCCCTGCCTGGCACCTATAATGCTCCCTGAGACCCCCTGAGCTGCTTTTAGCCTGAGCACCAGCGTCTATTGACCCATCATGCAGGTGCAGTTTCAGAGCCTTCTTCTACTACAGAATTTCGCCTGTAATTAGGTGGAGAGAGCCACACATGCAGAAAAGGGGGGACACTCAGAAGAGGCTGTAATGCAGGAAAGTGGCAGGGAGCAATCAGAGGGCTTCCTGGAGGTGGCACTGTTCAGGCAGGAGGTGAAGGGTGGGAACACCGGAGGGAACAGCATGTGTACAGGCCTGGAGACAGGAAACACTATAGTGGGGTGGAGAAAGGGCAGCTGTTGGCTGAGGGAATCAGGCAGAGGGCTGACACAGATGCCAGATCACGGAGAACTGGGTTGTCACTTGGGTACAGGCACAGAGGCACTGAAACCGTGTAGGAGGAGGGCCCTGAATCACTGGAGGTGGGGTTCCCTGTGCTCCTAGACTGTCCTGTGAACACCAGCAGCTGCTGAGCCTCCCCCCACCCTCCATCCTCTTATTTCTGCTACAACAAGGCCACACTGATTTAATGAGTTAATTCCCCAAATTACTGAATCAATACCTAATTACAACCACACACAATTCTGACAGCCCTGAGAGTCAGAGTCTATAATCACCACATTTACAGCAGGAAGCTGCAGTTCAGGGAGGTGACGTCACTAGTCCAAACACATAGATACAAGCTGCTAGGGTTGGGGCAGGGGGGTTGGACTCTATTGCCAGAGATTTGCAAAAACTAAGAACGGGGCACAGGATGTAAGAAACATGGGCTAACAGCTCAGTCCTGCAGACTGTACCCCATGCCCCTGCAGTTCTGTACCCTGTGTCCTGCATCCCTCAGCCTTGCACCTCTGGACCCTGCACCATTGCATCCCTGTAGCCCTATACCCTGCACTCTGCACTCCTGCAGCCCATGGCCCTGCCCTCTGCACCTGCACTCCTATACCCCTTCAGCCCTGCATCTCTGGGCCCTATACCCCTGCATCCCTCATCCCCTGCTCCAGCTTATTTTTACACTCCCCAGGAAGGTGCCCCCACAGGCACATAAACAGTCCCATGTGAAAGCAGGAGCTGGAGCAGCAGGAAGGCATGCAAGGCCCTTTATCCCTTCCCAAAGGCAAACTTTGGCCCATCTTGGGAGAGTGACTGGGCCAAACATCACCCTGTGGTCACAGCCTTCTCCTGGCTCTATAAGTACTAGGTGACCAACTGCCTGTCAGCTGGAGAGACTCAAAGGAGATACCCAGCAGAAGCTGACCTGGGGGGCCGCAGGGCTCCTAAGGAGGGAGGCCTCCTGTCTCACCCCTCCTACCTCTCCTCCTGCACCTCTGAAGGAGAAGAGACCCTGCAGGACTGATGTGCTGCAGCAGGAAGCAGGAAGTTCTGGTGATCCTACACCTTTGCCTGCCCTGGCTCCAGGCAGTGGGTAAGGGAGCTGAAGACTGATGGGAAGAACCCAGAGCTGGCTTTGGAGTGGACAGCCTTGCCACAAGCTGGGGCTGAGGCTGCACTCTCTTAAGGGAGGTAAAGGGTCCAGCCTAGCTCCCTAGGCCCCCAGGGGATACAGTAAGACTGGAGTTTTGGGACTGGGCTGAAGCACCAAATGGGGTGCATTGGCCTGGGGGCTAGGGTGGCATCAGGAATGCATAGGGGCAGAGGTCTGACCCCATCCCCAACACCCAGATGTCAGAGTCTGGGTGGGTGGGAAGGACCAGCCAGAGGCAGAGAGCAAAGCAGAGATCTGAACATCAAAGGGAGGGGCAAGAGGGGGGCCTCTCGGTTATGAAGGCTGACCTTGGGCTCAGGGGAGTGAGGGCTGCCAGGTGGCCTTGGAAAAGAGATGGAAGAAGAGGGGGATTGAAGGTGCAGACACAGGGAAAGGAGTTGGTAGCTTTGGGGATAAGACATTTCTGTCAGGATGGATGCTGGGGGGTTGGAACAGTGAGGGCATGGGGGGGCCTGCAGGAGGGGAGTATGGGCTAGACAGGGGGAGTGTGGGCTGGAGGCAGGCTAGGAACTGAGCTTCTGGTGTGGCCTGGGATCTGGGGGCCGCTCCCTTGAAGGGCAGCTTTCTGCTGAGACAAGAAGGCTACAGTGATGGTTTCATACAGATGAGGTTGAGCCCTCTGGAGGCTTTGCTGGTGACCAGCCATGAGCCCCAGAGGCTGGAGGAGGGTTTGGAGAGCAGGGATAGGGTGCAGAAGAAGGTAGGGTGTGTGACACGAACAGCTATGAAGGCGAGGGGTTGAGTCCTAGGAGTTCAAGAGGAGGTGGCAGGGCCCAAGCTAGCGGTGGGGTGTTCCCCTTGGATGCTGATAAAGTGTGTAAGCACGAGCACATGCTTACATCCACACCCACACTCATACACACATTAACACACACATGCTCACATGCATGAACACTCTCTCACATACACACGCATACTCACACCCACTCACATTCTCATGAATGCACACACTCACACACATACTCACACACTCAAACACTCATGCACTCACATACACTGCCCATGAAGACGCTCACAGAACTGGCTCAGAACACCCTCTGGGCCAGCCAAGTGAACTGAGGGGTCCCTGCCCATTCAATCTCATCCACTGAAAGAGCCATGGCCCAGCGCACCTGGGCTTCACTCCACAGAGGCATCATGTTGGCATAGCAGGCATTAAACTCCTGCCGCTGGGGTAAGGGAGCCTAGGGACCTCCCCCCCCCACCTGCCAGCCCAGGCCCTTTAAATAAAACCCAAAGTGTACAGTTCAAGTCTCAGGGCTGTGTGACCTCAGCCTGTGAGTGAGTCAGAACTGCTTTTCTCTGATAGGGTGCCTCAGCACACACACAACCCTCTCCATCTCCCATGGGGTGGTGCCTGTGTGGTGCCCACACCAGGAGGCTCATTGTGACCCCAGGTACAGTCACAGCCCCTGCCCTCCCCTCTTCACCGAGTCCCCGTCACCTCTGCCACCATCATGAGCATCCTGTAGCATTTTTCTCTTCTGAAAGCAGACTGTCCTGCCCGTGACGCAGGCATGTCCTAGACCTGAGCAGGTCCCTGGGTGAAGGTCAGCTATGAGCAGAAGCAGATCCAGGATTGGCCGGAACCAGACCGGCAGCACTGGGCCTGCTGGGTTGTCCAGCGTTGGGGGCTATGAACAAGCCCCACTTTTCTCGCAGGAGACAGGACGACCTGAGAAAACACATGTGGGGCCCCACACATAGCAGGTTTCTGAGAAGGCCATGGGGACACAGGGGTGTCGGCCCTGAGGCCTCCTGCCTGATCCGAGAGGAAGCCCATGGGGGTCAGGCTGGGCCTGCAGAGTCAACCACTTGCCGGAACTACCACCTTGTGCTCTTTCAGGCAGAAACCAGGAAAAACAGACCCACCTCCCCAGCTCTGCTCCCAGAGTGAGGCTCTGAAATCAAATCCTCGCCTGGTCAGGACAGGGACCCACCACCATTAGCATCCCTCCTCCTACAGTGGGGACACGTAGGGAGAACACAGAGGGCCTGGGACAATGTTCCAGGAGAAGTCCCATCTCAATTCCCAGTCTGGAAAATAGGTCACCCTTAGGACCCTCATTCATGTCCCTCACAAGTGGGTGCTGGGCACTTAGAGTGGGACACTGCCAGGCAGCTATGGGGTGGCATCCCCTGCCCCTTGCTATTATCATACCATTTCCATAGGAGTGAACTGCTGCGGAGGCAGACTAGCCTGGGCCCAGGAAGCATCACTGCCCGGCCCTGCCCCACCCCTGGTGGCCCAGTTGCACCTCTGCCCACCTGATGATGGATTGGCTGGGCCATTGTTCAGAAGAGGGAAACAAATTCATGTTTCATTTCCTCTCCATTGTGGGAGGACGCATGCCCTTGGTGGCCTGCAGGGATGGGCCTGCTTCCCCC
The DNA here is from genome assembly GCA_963574575.1 of Galagoides demidoff. Classification (NCBI taxonomy): domain Eukaryota; kingdom Metazoa; phylum Chordata; class Mammalia; order Primates; family Galagidae; genus Galagoides; species Galagoides demidoff. Next base: position 1,338 of record CAUYQV010127982.1, on the reverse strand, counting down.
TTTGCAATGGTGCTAAATATTAAAATTGCCACCGTCTGGGCTGGAATGATGCCGATGAGAACATTTCCTGTAATGAATCCAGTGCTGGAGAACAGTCCAGAGTGTGGCTGGCTGTGGACGACGAAGCAACAGGGAGTAGAGTGGTGGCTAGCATGACCTTCCCTTGTCCCCACACCCACCCTGCTGAGGCAGGCTGAATGCAGGGGGCTCCCCTAGGCCCCCACCGTGGAGCTGCCGCTCCACCAATGCTGGGAAACGCCAGGCACAGTGGGAGACTTGTGGGGTATCTGGGTCCCCACAGCCCTCACCCTCTTTCTTACTGGCAAGGCCAGTTAGTTGAGAGGTTCCCCACCCTCTGCCGGTGACTTTGGGAAGGGCCACCTGCCTGTAACCACAGGCTTAAATCCTGCTCAGTTGAAACTCTGTGGCTCACATGGGCTAGTGATGAGTTCCAGAGAAATGTTTCCTGCTTCCTCATAGAAAGGCTCAGGGAAAAAAAAAAAAAAGAACAATCTCTCTCCCTCCACTTCATGGGGTTGTGTTTGGAGCTTTGGGAGTAGCAGCAGCTCACGTGAGGAGGATGTGCCTGAGGCCAGTGGAATGTTTTAAGGACCCTGCAGAGGGAGGAAGATCCTGGGTCTTTATACCCTTCCTATGCCTCAGAATCCAGCAGCTCTGAGCCAGTCCCTCTCTCACAGCACATCCTGTTGCGTGAAGTAAGACTCAGTCCTCATTTCATATACCATTTGAGAGTTTTTTGTTGCTTGCAGCCAGAAGTACTCAGATACCCTCAGAGATAATAATCCACCTAGGATTAGAAAGGAAGTCCCCTTCCTAAATAAAGTAAAACCCCGTTGCTGCCAAGTTGGTGATGGCAGGAGACCCTGCTATTGTCCGTCCTCCACCTGCCACCCAGCTTGCACTCCACTCCCTGCTTCACTGCCTGCCCCCCAGGTGAGCCCAGGTATGCTCAGCTGGGACTCTCTGCCTCTTTCTGGGTCCTCTGCAGTCTCCTTCTGGAAAGCCTGCTGGGGAAGCTTGTTTTTTGTTTGATTCCACATATAAGTGAGACCACGCAATATTTGTCTTTCTGAGCCTGGCTTATTTATTTCACTCAAAACAATGTCCTCCAGGCCCAACTCTGCTGTGGCACGTGGCAGGATCCCTCCTTTTTAAGCCTTTTACTATTGTTCATTGTATATACATGCCTCTGTGTGTCCATCGAAGTTGCTTCCACATCTTGGCCACTGTGAATAATGCTGCACTAAGTAAGGCAGTGCAGATGTTTTGTAGGGTGGTGATTGCTATGGTGGCTCTATTTTTAATTTCTTTAGAAAC